>JAQIWE010003237.1:0-12033 GCA_034698565.1 Campodea plusiochaeta | reverse complement strand
GTTATGTTAAGACGTACGCCAAACATTCAAACAGTAAATCCTGTCTATAGCTACATAACAAATTACTCTGGTTATTACTTTTTGTTTTTCTTTGCACAAGCAGAATGCTGACCTGATGGAAAGGGTACAAGAAAAAATTGTCACACCATATACAAATCAAAAAAATATGGAAGGTTCCCATATACACATTAATATTTCAGTTTCTCTTTTTATGTTATACATACACAAATCTTTATTTCAGCAATATGTTTTTACAAAATTCTATCACTTGATATTAATGTACAATGTGACGAAATATTCGATATTCAGTGTATTATAATATTTAAGTATATTAACTGAAAAGTTCCTTACGGAAAAGAAAGATATATATGATTCTCATCTGAACTAATGTGTTATAATATACAGTGACTATCTTTACAATTATATCAGTCATGTCACAATATATTGAATTTGTGAGTTTCAAATTGATAATTCAAAAGCGTTCTGAATGCTCCTGCATTTTATATGAAATTGAAAGTTTGACCAGCTGCTATAGGTGAAATGTAATTATAGCCTAAGGGGTACATTTTCGTGTCCGGTGCTAGTTCGCACGGATGTAACTTACATGTAGTGGTATATAGGGATTTCGGGAAAGTTACCCTGGTGCAAGACTTGCACCGGCCACGAAAATACAGGTTTTGAACGACAATGTCAAAATTCGTTATTAATATAAAAAAATCGGACAAATAACCATATTAAAAGACCATTTTGAAATAAAAAAGAAGGAATCATCTAACAAAATAATAAATAAATAATTATGGTCTTTATTTCAATTGGCGAGGTTAGGTCAAAACAGACTTTGACATCTATATAGCAACACATTACGAGTTAGAGAAATATGATTTTTATTATTTTGAACAATAATATAATTGTTATAAAATTATAGTAACGGATTAATATATTAAATGCTTCCTGTATAAATTGACAAAGTTAAGTAATGTCTAAAATAATGTCAATGTCTAATTTATATGAAGCTTTATGAGCAGCTATAATTATAAAATTATATGTAAAACACGTGGTCGAATTTATTTCAACAACAGTACCATTTATAGAAAATTTCTGAAGGACACAATTAATAGGTTCATAATTTTAAACTTCCACATAGGCCTGCTGGTTTAACTGAAATAATTTCAAATATCCCATTTCTCACTAATTTTATATAATATTAATTAATTTGTTTTTTATAGAAAGACAAACCTTTTTTTTTACGGATTTTCGTTACTCTCAAAAACAGAGTCGGAAAAATTTATTAAAACTGCTTATCCAAACTGTCAATAATCAAGTTCAAGTAGGCCTGCTATATATTCATTTTCAACCGTTGTAATTTAGTTCATCTAAGCAGAAAATAAGATGTCCTCCTTGACCTTTACAGTCATATCAACCAAAAAGTTCACGTCAGCAGAACTGTCAGAGCTGATATATTCTAATATATGCTATTCATTAAGCCCACTAAAAGAGACATTATATAATTAAGTGAGATTATGGTAGGGTCCCGTGTGACTGCCTTCTAAAATAACGAAATATGTCATCATATAACATAGGATATACTGCTTTAAGCGACACTGAAAAGTTTTCTTTTCTGTAAATTAATCCGATTTCGTTTAACTAATTTTGCTGTATAATTGCACCATTAGAACTATACGTAAACAAACTTGCAAAAATCAATTTAAAAACTTGAACGTATTTACCGTTTTTTGTCAAGGAAATTTATAGCGACTGTTATTCATAGGTATAACAAACATTACTGTTCATATTTTTGTACCTTGTTTATTTGATGTGGATAAAAATAAATAACAGAATGAAATTTTATCGTCTGAAATGTTATTGTATTGCAAAACGAAAATTTGAATACATGAAAAAAAACTTACACACAATGTAAGGAAAATTAATTAATTTTTCACTAAAAACAAGGTATTCGCATGGATTGTGGAACTCAACACTGGTTTTACCAACTGACTGTGAGATTTCAACTAAATGTTTTATTTCCTGTTTTATTTAGAAGTTCGTATTTTCACAAGTACAATAAATCAAGATAACCTCTAAAACCTGTAATACTTAACTGAATTACCCTATCTTTATATGGTTGTTTTCTAAATCATAAAATACAAAATCTTGTTCCTTGTAAGGTATTGAACAACGTTATCAATTCAACAAGCTGAGAATTGCTTTGGTGATTTTGTATAAAAGATCATGTGATCTTTAATACAACATTCCGAATTTTAGCTATAAGACATTCAATTGGTGAAAATAAAGCAAAAGTTGCATTATTTTAATTTACTGAAATCATTATTGGAATGTAGCTATATACATGCCACTTCAGTTACAGACTGCTCTGACAATGCTGAACATAAGGATTTTTCTGATAGATTTTTCTGATTACAGTTTATCAAAGATGTCTATAAACAGAGATATATTGGTGTAATAAATTTTCAAAAATTTATAAACTATTCCAGGTTTCTGAATTTTTCTTTCTTATTTACTTTTCCTTTAAAAAAGTGTTGTATCTGTAATATGTGATGAAAAATTCAGCGCTCACGTTTACTTTAAAATGGCTTAACACTTGATGCGTGTAGGGGAGTTTATATTTTCTTGTATCCTAGCAAGCACCATGTTTCATGGCATCAAGACTGTTCAGCATTATCTCATATGCTCTACGGGATCTACGTGATAATCGAAGTGAATAGATTTAGGTGTATACATAAATCTTGTAGTAGATATTGCGTTGCTCGTAAAATAGTCGTTTTCTCCCTTCTCCTACATCTTGTTTGACGCAGTACCTCAATCCTAAATCATTCTTTCACGGATAGATGTTGAAGAATTTTCAACCCAACAAGAATATGATGCATATGGCAGTATGGTGTGTCGACAGCTTTGAAGCTCCAAAAGAATTTCAATAATGCTTTTCACCAAATCTGAATAGAAATAAGGTTATAGGATGGCTCAAAGTGCAAATTCTCACGTATTCTGCCACATGCTGTTCGACAGCAGTGTGTATATATTTCCCTTGCTATTTCTACTTTCATATATTGAAGTATATATGTGATGTATACTGGTATAGGAAGGAAGAGAAGAAGCATTAGATTAAATTGGAGTTGGGGAATATGGTAGAGAGAGATAGAATGTTATTTTCAACTCACACGTGAAATTGTTTCTAATTTTAAATTATTATGTTTCTAATAATTACCACTACTGTCCTTTTTATTTTATCTGAAAGACTGATGAACCCATAAAAAATTCAAAGTTCATTATTAATTATACTGACAGAAATCATAATGAAAGTTTTGAAGAAACGAGCCTCTGGAGTTTAACAATATTTCACTTTCATTGAAATATGTTTTGTACGAGAATCGTAAATAACTCAACAGTAGAACAACAAACAGAAATAAATAACAATATTTCATCAGATGCTTTTGAAAGTGATTGATATAATTGGTAAAATAACAAACTGATTATTCAGTTCCACTTAGAGCGATGAGATACGTTAACATCTTGGACGTCGAATTTGACACACAATACAACAATTACAAAACATTAATTGGCGATCTTTTACGAAAATACTTTCCTGACAATATTTATTCTCAAAATTAAAACTTTTTTGTTATCATTATACCTTATAATTATTATGCATGTATTTATAATATTAATGCTATTGCCTGTTATTGTTCGTTGGTGATAATAAATAAATAATAAATGAAGTTTATATATTTTTTGTACATCAATTACCCTTCAAGATGTTTGATCTGATATCTGGGCATTATACAAAATGTTACTTAAATCCTATACAATAACCTGGAAAGTAATGGAACTATTAAATATAAAATTATATAGTTCAGAATTTTATTATGTTCCATTTCATTTTTCACGATATAAACGATATTGAGTTCCCGTGTAAGAAATAAAAAATATTATCAGTTAGCTCTTTCTTTTCATATGAGAGAAAAACAAATTTGGCAATAAATATCAACACGGTTGTAAATTAGTGAGATATCTTATTTACAGTTGGCATGTACAGTTCATGACGTTTGTTTATATCGCTCGGTCATTCACTGACACAAATATTTCGGTCAAATGAATAAAGTGATTCTCAAAATAGAACATCCACAAAGATCAACATACCACCAGATTTTAAATAAAATGTCATTTTAAAAATAAAGTATTTATATTTTTTGCAATAATTGTGTTTAAAAATATAATATTTTTTATTGATAACAAATAGTCAAAGTAAAAGTTTCTTTGCAATAACAAATTGTAATTTTATCAGTTGATTAATTAAATATTGTAATTTTGATATGCTGGGAAAGATCATTTGGAAGAATATTTTGATTATTATTTACAGTTAAAAGCAGTTGATATTAAGAAAAATCATCGTACAGTAAACAGAAGTTTTGTAATTATTGTTGGATGAAGTTCTGCAGTGTTATTGTATTGTTCAATAAAGTAAACTTAAAATGTCTCGTCAACTCGACCAATATCATTATTTTTTATTTCCACAACATGTTTAGAAACATACACGTCTCATTATCAAATAACAGTTATTAAACCTTTTTCTGGAATGTAAATATACAAATAAAATGACCCCACTGCCTCCCAATATCTTAGAATGCAAGTTGAACTTTAAAAATTCATAATGAAGACCTGCACCATCATTTAGACAACATTCCATTCCTATACATACCAACATTTCTTCCTCTGTATAAACTACAAACACACTCTCTCTCTGCTGTTCCATACATACATATATACACATCACCATCCAGTTTCATCTGCTGTTGTGTATACTCATGCAACGAAAAGCTTTTTGATCTAGATGGATGGAAGCTGTATTCTGCTTCTGGACACGACAAAGAAGTAAAAAGGTTTTTTTTTCTCGCTATGTTTTGAGCGAAGTGCAAGTAATTCCAGTTGTATATAAAGTGTGAGGATATTTCCATCTTGGAAGGGAATGAGGTACATCTATCCTATTCCATCCCTTAGCCGCCATTTCGTTTCCTTTTTTCTCCCTCCGTGGGATTCGAGAGAATTTGAGTCAATAGGAAAGAAAAAGACGAGGAGAAGGGGGGGGGGGGGGGTAGGGAGAGGATATACTACATCACATACAAAAAAGAAAGAAAGAGAGTAAGGTGATGGAGAATAGCCCGTACAAGGTTGGGATTGGACAATTCCATAGGTGCTTCTTGTAAAAATTTCATACATGGAAGGAAAGAAACCCCAGATGAATCTTATACGAAGGTGGAATATATAAAAGTATACATGATGTTGGTTGAATTCTTGTATTTTCTCAACATTTGTTCCACCTGTCGACGAAAAGGAAATGTTTTTGTTCTTCTATAGGCAATGAAAGAGTGAGAAGGAATGCAACGTGGGTGCAAATGCGATTCCATTACTCTAAGTCTTCTTTGGAATTTCCCTACCCTACCATTGGAGGAGCAATCTTACTTTATGTACCAAGTGTTTAGAGAAAGAAGAGTACCAAATTTGTTCCTCTTTTCTTCTCAAAGGAACATATAAGACCTCTCTCTCTCTCTCTTCTTCCAAATGTACCTGGGATGTCCTATATACTATATACTACGTCTTGCATTTCAAATAGCTTTCACGCGATAAAGTTGCTGATGTAAAGTCTCCAATTTCAGAAGAAAACATGGAGGACAAAATAGCACGTCTTATATAGCCTTCTTACTTTGGATACATTTAGATTTTCGACACCACAACCCTTCCCGTCGATCATCTTTTGATGGTACATTCTGATATGGGAAACTGCTATCTTGTTACAAGAAACTTTATATAACGATGGAACTTTATATGCACCATGCAACACACCGTTTAGGCCACTTTTCTCAAACAGCTTTATGTTTAGGATGCGACAAAAATATATACCAGTTCAAAGAGGCAATATTTTACTCCTATATCATTCGATAGATCCTGCAGGAAAACTATAATATAAGATATTACTGTTTACTATATTGTCTAGTTTGCAATATACTTACCCATTATGCAGTATTCTATTTGCTATGCTAACAATCATAATAGTTTTTAAATATTCCTGTTCGAATTCTACAGTTATATAGTAACAGTTATTTATTAATAGATTTTCGGAGATTCAATGGCTTTTCTTGATGATAATTCATCTTCAATATAATGGATTAGACCTCTTCAAAATTATATAGGATATTTGAATTCCGTAATATTGAAGATGTTACTTATTAAATTGGTACCCATCAAGAACATAATCTATGCAAATAACTCCGGAATCTAATGCTATATTTATTAAAAGGCGAGGGGGGAATATCATAGAAATTTTCAGTACGATACAGATAATTTTATTTTCAATTTATAAATCAGTTATCAATGAACTTCATCATCCATACAATCACAATCTCTTGTTATAATTTACTCTCAGAAAACAATGTTCTTAATTTATATATTTGCTTATGTCGTATTATATCACGTCGCTAATACTTCTAGCCTGTAAGTTATATCTTTATCCAAAAAGTCATATGAGGGAGGAAAACACACAAGAAATACCTATCTCATTCAGTCATTTCTTTCTTCACTCTGTTCTCTGTGTAAACTGTTCCTTTCTGTATCATTAGATTTACAGAAAATCCTGAAAAGCAATATCAATATTGGTATTATATATAAACAAGTAGTAATAAATTACTTCGATGAAATCTCTCTATATTATACAGACAACTGTGATTCTATTTCTATATACCTTCAGAAAGAATATTTTAAGCTAAAAAATGAAACAATGAGTGATGATGTATGAAACTTCTTAACTTCCTATTTGTCTAAATATTGAAATCAAAGTTGTTGTGTGCTTATTATTTTCACCTACAAATAACATTTGAACCTCAAATAAAAATTACGTAGACTTGTGGTCGGATAATAAGTTAAACTGCTTATAAATATATTGTATATTATTTTCTTCACACATCTATAAAACAATTTCATGATTATTTTCGGACAGTTCAATTTTATTTTATATCAGTCGTTCTTCATTATAAATCTATAACTCATATACTGTTAAATAAGAAACAACATCATAATGATTTAATTTGTCAAGTATGTAATGGATGCAGAAAATATTCAAGATAAAAATAGAATATTGCAGTAATTTTTATATTTTATAAATATATTCAAATGAGGTATGTACACAAATAGGTATAAAAAACACAACAGCAACAAAAATCACATACTGAGGGTATACGTAATTCTAATTCTAATAATTGGTGTGACAGCAACATCTCCATCGATTTCATATCTTACGATCATTACAGTCAGACATGAAATAGTTTTTTCTTGAAATTGTCGTATTTGCAAAAACATTTTTTTTTAACATTTTAAACAAAGCATAACAGCATAAGAATCTGACTGGAATATTGCCTACTTGTGCTAGGTATTGAACTGAACTTGATTCGCTAGTAATTATTTACACCTACCTTTTCCATACCATTTTAATTACTTTTCTTCCCATTTGTTTCCGAATATTACAATTCAAACAGAGCACATTCATAATAATTAACATGTAATCCGAACTGACACTTTTGGTAGAAAATTCAATTTCCCACAGGAAATGATATAACCAATTAAAAATTTCGTAGAAATAATATCTTAATCCGATAAATCTTCACATTCATTGGACGAAGAAAAAAAGAAAGGAAGAACATGTTGTAAACAGCCTATAATGCCGGCAATGAATTACACGTGGACTATTACGATCTGACAAGCATTGAAACAAAATATTGTAAAATTTATTTCCAGAAAAGAAAAAAAAATCTTTTATTGTTTTCATTCTTACATATCCATCGAAATGGAATCAGTAAAACTACCTTCTACACTGTTTCACTATTTTAATTTTTTTTTTCCGGGAGATTAAATTCGCTTCAGAATGACATACAGAGTAAGTCTATAGGCTTGTTTGAAAAGATACCTTGTTTTAACTAATTAGTAATAATAAATAACATAAGCAAAATAAGTACTGGACTACTAAAATTTACTAAATAAACGTCTGAAACTTAATGCACGGATTGTTTTTAGTACTGTAAAATGATACAGGAATATCAAATCCGTGAACGCATGCTCCAAACCGATCTTTCGTGTTTTGAAATGCATCATTTGAATTTCATAGTAACGTAATAACTCGTCATATCCTATTTCGACTCACTCTTTATATGTTATTATTGCACGGAAGTCTCTTGTTGTCGAAGTAGGGGCTTCCAGTGTTCGCTCCTATTTTCGTCACCGGGAAATAGAGGCTGTGTTCTCCGTTTAGAGATCTTTTCTCACCCTCAATAGGCCGACTATACAATACATCTGCTCATTTTAGGAGGTGAAATTTTAAAGAGAGTTATAAATAATTATTTATTGGAATACCGAATGGTTTTATATAGATCTACGTCTCTTTCTTTTTGCTCAGTTTGCAAGCATGTTGTATAAGCACTGTTTTTTATATACGGAATACATTTTTAAAAGTTTGTCTTGTTGTTTATATCAGAAATAAGTACATTTTTAGGCATAAAATCACTCATAAAATCTCAACAATAATCAAGTCATAAATATTCACTTTCAGCAGCAGATTGAGTTTTTAAAACCGGTTAATATATATTACGGATCCGTGGAGTGTCTTATTATTATAGTACGTACTTCATTAAATTTACGATTTAGAAAAGTTTGCAAACAATAGCTTGTGATATTAATAATGTGGCTGTAAATTAAATATACAAAGAAAAGGTGGAATCTCAAATAATACTAACTTTTAATATATATAAAATTATGTTTCAATTGTGTGCTGTATTCCATATTCATATTCTGGTGCGCAAAACTTCAAAAGAAATTTTTACTTTTTGGGATATATTTCAGATGTTGCTAAAACACAATTTGCAGCTACTTTTCTGTTATTATTGTTGAATAATCTAATAATTATTTTTATTTTGAAAATATTGTGCACCGGACTTGTTTTTGCAAGTAAATTATGAAAGAAACGTTTTACATATCGGTATAAATGCAGGACAGGACATTGCCAGCGGTAAATTCAATTACAGATGTAAAAAAATAGTAGAATTTTTGGCAATGAAAATTATTTTAGAAAAATTATTCAGTCATAATATTTTTATTTCACTTGGTGGATGTAAACGCAGTTTTCTTTTGTTTATCTTGACCAATTAGAATGGTAGAAACTCAGACATGTGAAACATTTATAGAAAAATAACATCTCAACGTATATTATTCTCCATGAATTCAGATAAGATAAGATAAGATAATGTCTTTATTACAGACGTGGTTAAGGCATCAATGCCTTCTCTTACACCCAACCATCATGAAAAGTCAGATATTAACATAAGCGGATTGTTTATGATGCATCTCACAACGAGTTACATTTTGAAAACATAACCTACGATTACAAAATGACCAACACTCTTACAAAAATCCACGTCGTCCCTTTCGCCAATCCTCATTTCAGTACATTGAACTATACCTCAACACCATTACCCAGCAAATCCATCCCTTTATTTTCAAATACTCCAAAAGTTCAAGAACCACCTTGAAGAGTTTTGAACAAAACTCCCTGAATAAAGCAAAAGCAACTTCCTCACTTCAATTATTCTACCAAATCTTATCTAAATTGCTAAACATTTCTCTATACCACAAGCAAGCTCTGCAACTCATCTATTTCTTCATCTATTTTCAGCAATATCTTCCGTTCAAATCTCAACTGAAGACCTAAGTTTGGTGGTGCTATATGACATAAACATGGCTTTTCGTAAGTGTTACGTATGTGCTAATTTGGTAATAATAAGAGAAAGGTTGTCTCTCTGTGTATCCATTGAAAGCGAGATGAGGATGAGGTGAGGGTTCCATCTTCCAAGTGTTATGTTCTACTATTTCCATCATGAAGAGAGGAAGAGGAGGCAATCAGCTTGACCATCACTGCTAGAAAGAAGTGCTATTCGTTTTCATAGGGTTTTCATCATGGTGTTGCCATATAGAAAGATGACACTTTATTTTATACAGAATAATATTGCGTCGAAAGGGTTCAGTTTATTTAAATGAAATGGGTTTTATGAATTATGGAAGATGCTTTGTTCTATGTATTATATGACAGTTAATTCGATGAATAGTTGTTGGTGATGATGATCATGAAGAGTTTAAATAAAGTATTTTTGCAGGTAGCTTGCATGAGTATATTTATTTCAGTTGTCCAGTTCGATGTGCAGCCCCTGCATCGATTTTGGTAAAAAAAAAATACGTGAGTTTTCTCTTTCTATTTCCATCCTAAAAACGGTACAAAATTGTACTGAACTGCTTTCTCCATACCCACTACCCAGGTGGCTATTCAACAAATAATTAACTTGCTAGCTACTACTTCTTAAATAGTACTTTTCTTTCAAATGATACAAAAAAATTCATTAGAAATATTTGATCATCGAAAGATGCTATTCGGTAATCAACGAGAATATAATATATTCAAGATAAATTAATGTTCAATTATTTTTGTATTCTATATTTTCATTTCTCCTTTTCATTCTCATGACAGAAAACTAATGTTATGTTTACAAATTATTATTTTACAAAATTTTAACGTAGGCTAATTATGTTGCAGACACTGGAAATATTTCTGCATTCAATTTTTCGATCATATGCTGCTTAACAGTTACAATAACTTAAAGGGCCATTATTTTTCAGCGGGAAGTTCCGATTTCCAACACAGATTAAAGGCTCCTTGAGAATCGAGTACAATACAGAACAAAGATAGTGTAACGGGACTTGTGTGTTAGAAAATGGAACGTCATGCTGAAAAATATTACAGGTTTAAACGATAAATTATTAGATCTGCTATCATACAAGCAGTTCAAATATTCCGGAAACAAACTAATACTTCCTCGATCTCGAATATATAGTTTTATAATATTAATTTGACTTGTTTACACAACATCCATATAACATGCCGGAAAATTCAGTATATAGTCTATTCATGTACATAATGTTATAATCATTATGACAAACTCTTCTGGCTGTAGAGATCTAGGGGATATATTCATTGTATCTTTTATCTACAGGGTGGACCAAAAAAACATGGTACCACTTTTGAAAATGGAATATTTTCTGAAATACTGAAGCTAGAAACTGGATTTAAAACTAATGAATAGAGAATTTTGTCTCTTTCTGAAAATATACGGTTTTCGTTTTCTAACAATCCAAATCAAATTACGGTCACTACGGCCTTATAACTAAACTGTTTCATAGATAAAGGTTGCTCATAATGACAGTTTATGTAAAAAAAAAATCATTTTCCTGTAAATTAAAAAAATAACAGAAAACAATATTTTTATAAATACACAGTAAGTTTGGTTGGTAAACGAAGCCTGTAATTCACCGTATATTACCATTTTATCATAGTTTCTAAATACAACCACCTGAAAATAGAAATAGTGGCATGGATATAGAGATTGTTTACAACCTGATATTTCAAATTCTATTAAGAAATTATGAGGTATGTTGTAGTCAATCATTGCTAACAAAGATCAAAATAAGATATTATTAAAAAAACAGTCAGGGTGTTGACTGGTTGCTGTTTTACCTAAGAAATTTCAATTTTTTTGCACTATACTAATGCTGACAACTTTTATTTGTGGTACTTTTGGCCGTAGCTGCCGTAATACTATACTATAGGAGCATTATGAAACCAAGTATTTTCAGAAAGCGAACAAGATTCTCTTTCCATTTTTTTAAAATAAATCTAGATAGGCCTACAACTTTATTATTTCAGAAAATATCCCATTTCAAAAGTAGTGCTATTTTTTTGCTCATCTTGTAAATTATAACAACATACAAATATAACCTAATTACATTTGTATTTTCTTGTACTTATTTGTAAAAAAATCTTAACTTAATCCGTCTAGGTGCTGGTGTGATGTCTCTTAAAGGTGTAACACGAATCAGTTTGGGGTCTCGTTTTGCCTCACACATGTACAGTTAAATTTTCTTTGTTCTCTA
>JAQIWE010003236.1:0-12037 GCA_034698565.1 Campodea plusiochaeta | reverse complement strand
AAAATGAACCCAGGGAAATAATTCTGGACTTCAGAAATCGGAAAATAAGTGTTATTTCCTATATTTCACGTGCTTTCGGTACCCCATGCAACGCCATTTTGAATTAGTTCAACCACCAGGATCGCTTTTCGTGCAATAGGCGAATTCCTGAAACATGTGCACAAAATATCAAAAAAAAAGTTACTTTTTAAATATTTTACGGCGTACTTTTGAAAATCTCGTATATCTCATAAGCTATTATGAGTAGAAAATTTTTAAAGGTAGCTTTGGAAATGTAAATATTAAGTTTTTTATAAAACACAACAGAAATACGGCGAAACCACCCACTCGTTTCCGTAGTGGGTAGTTCAAAACTCTTGACGTTTCAAGAATCTTGCAAGAGTCAGGGTGTCAAGAGTCTTGTCTTCACAAGAAATTGACAAACAGACTCTTGTCTTGTCTTGAAATGTCAGGACAAAAAATGAGCAGACTCTTACCTCTAATTTCGAGACAAGAGAAGAGTCTCGAATTTTCAAGACTCTTGTCCATCACTGGTCCAATGAGATTGAAATATTTGTTAAATATTTTGACGAAAAACTGGATTTATTAAATATTTTTGGATTTGTTAAATAGTTTTGAATTTGTTAAATATTTATAGATTTTTAAAATATTTATCAATATTTTCAAATACTTTAAATTCTTAAATTATGCTACCCAGCATAATTAATTTCTGATGTGAAATTGTCTTAAAATTGACTTCACTAACCTCTACAAATAATATACCTCTGAAATATTGCATATATTAAGGAAAATTGGTAAATATTTCAAAAATCCATAATATTTTACAAATTATAATATTCACCAAATCCGTGAATATTTAATAAATCCATAAATATGTGTCAAAATATTTAAATATACGATATAATTATATGTAGTATTAAGTCTTGTTGTACGCCAAAATCGAACATGCAAACCTACTCGATATAAATATAAGTGCTTTAACGAATACATGCACATCAATTCAAAGATGCATTACTGTATATACCTTCAATGTTTCTGATTTAAAAACTGAAAAAGAACTGACGTGAGTAATACTTAGATTAAATTTTCAAATATCTACATGATACTTTCTTTCGGAAAATGAGAACTGCTGAGACATTTGAATATTATTGATGAAAATGTTTGAAGTTTTTGGAGCTTAAGTAGGAAAGTTTCAGTTAATTTTGATTCTTCAGATATTTTTTTCCACATCAGGACAAAATAAAAATTTAAGTCAATCTACTTCATGAATCTTAAAATACTTATACCTTCTTCAGCTTGCTTCCAATTGAACAGCACTCACTGATAGTATTATAGATTTTCATGTATTTATTGAAACCCCCTATTGTTTACATTGTATTTACAGTACCATAAAAGGGTTCATTCAAGTTCAGGATCCACCCTCGTATAATACAAAAACAAAAAAAATGCAATTTGAAAAACAATCTTAAATTATATATATATTTTTAAATCAAATGGTTTTTAGCATTGTTTAGTTTTGTTTCTTGTTAAAAGTTAGAAGTGAACTCACAAAATTAAAACTATACATATAGTGGAATCCTTAAATCTATACTAATAGCATTCACAGACTACTTTAAACATACTAAGGAGATAGAATTGAAAGTGCAAAACAGTGAGAGTGATTCTAAAAAGGCAATTTTGTAGGAGGAAACGAAAGCTCATTTACTTTAAAAAAGAGCAAAGAGAAAAATCGTGTCTTGCAGAGCACTCAACCCAGAGTCATTTATGGGCATCAACCTTTTCAGAGATAGCCATTTTATCTTATTTTCTCTCATTCATCTCATTTTCTGTATCCATTTCTTTCGTACTTCAATTTGATTTTCGTCCGAATCAAATGAGAAATTCCAACAGAAAATAGGATGAGTTCCAAAGAAACCATCCATCACAAGAAAATAGTTTTTTGGACTTTAAGTCGGGAATGATAATACAGTATATTGAAATCTAGATCGATGTTTCTGGGTAGGGTGGATTTTAGGATGATCATGCTGATTGGATGTTCATCTTTAGATCTTCAACAGTTTTCGTTTTATAAATCAAACTACCTGCTTACGAATTATTGTTGATTCATTCGGGGATGAGAAAAATACATGAATGAAAAACCTATTGTTGAATAATTTCAATTCCATACTGAATCGAAATATTATTGCTTTAGTGACAAAATTATTACGTAATAAATTATTATTATTTAAAAGGTATTGTTAACCATTGCAAAGCTTCTGGTAAGAACACTAAAGTTATTCTCATCTCAATTTTCTCGTCGATTAACTTCAAATTAATAATACAACGTTCATATTAGAAAATTAAAACCAAAATAATAATTACTACAACTTCCATGTACTATTAGGTTCGTTTCTTCTCAATTACATCCCATTGCACTAAAAAAAATCAGCGTTACGTAAATATATCTGAGACCTCAAAATATCCAGAGAGTTATTAGAACCTAAGCTGTTCACCCAGAAGTACACCTATGTTCTATAATGAATATTTATATCTCATTTCACATTTCGAAGTGCATACAGCAATATTCATTATTTTCCATCTACTATATGTTCATACACTATATGGTACCTATATAAACTAATTCAAAAAGATTTCTATGTC
Organism: Campodea plusiochaeta; assembly: GCA_034698565.1. Taxonomy (NCBI): domain Eukaryota; kingdom Metazoa; phylum Arthropoda; class Diplura; order Rhabdura; family Campodeidae; genus Campodea; species Campodea plusiochaeta. The sequence continues at coordinate 9,397 of JAQIWE010003236.1, read as the reverse complement.
ATACTGTTGTGTGAAATTAGAGAAAGGATGAAAATACTAAAAAATATTATTTTTGTTGCTAGGGAGGGAGAAAATCCAACCCATCAGTCTCTGTATTATCATTGCTTTAGTGAAGCAATTAAACTCTCAGACTCATTACAGAACGTAAAACCCCATTTAATGAATAATGAGCATTTATGAATCATACTGGGATATATTCAAGTATTTAATAATAATTTTTCTGTTATGCTAATAATCTTACCCTACAGCAAAACAAAAGAGAACCATTTATGTGATTGATTTCGGCCAGAAAATTAACTGTATAGTGTATTATTTACTTTTTTATTAATATTTTCATCTATTGGCCATCATGTTATTTGAAGATAGGAATTTATTTCTGTATGTGTGAATATGCAAACCTGTTATTCAAAAACTTCTTTAAATTGAAGTGGCTCTAACGATGAGAATGACACCCAACCTTTTTTTTTTTTTTTTTTTTTTAAAGAAAGTAGCTTTCCGTCCAATGCATTTTTTTCCCTTTCGAATCTAAAAATATTTCGAAAATCACGGGTTAGCTCTTTAATTACACGGTATGGAGATATTAATTTTCCTTATTCAATGACAACTCAGAAATTCACTGTTATAAAATTTCCATAAGTTCCTAAAATTAAAAAAAACTGAACATCGTTTCATTTGAAAAATAATGTGATGAACAGATAATAATAAATTTATCTTTCATATTTTTATGCTTGCCAAAATTTCCTGGCTAGAGTATTTCCTACCGTTCCTTTCATCTCGTACTCAGAATACTGAAAGATCAGGAAATTGGTGTCTACTTGCAGCAGACAAAGAATGAAGGAAAAAAACTTTTGCTTTGATCCTTTAGCTGCTTTTCTCTTCGTCTTTCCTCTTAAAAAAAAGTATGAAAAAAAAAAAGAAATTTCAAAGACGTGTTGTTTCCATCAAGAGAAGATGTCGATTCTTTGCTTTTCGTATTGAAAATGAAAAATGATGCTCTTGAGACTTTGGGGTTTAATGGACACTTGGAAGTAACTGACATTCGAGATCAGAGAGGATAATAGCTATCGATGTATGAAGTGGTCTCAAGTGAATTTTTAGATCAAATGTTTCCTTTCTTTTCTATTACTTTAGACAACAGATGGCTTGGACGTGGTTGTTGTTATAGAAACTCCGAACAAGAACAGCAGATTGACAGTGTGGTTTGGACATCGAAAAATAATTGTATTTCGGATGGACTAGAAGTAAAGACAAAATAATTCACTTCTTTGAAAAGAGTTTGGAGAGTTGAGTATTTACACTGCTTTAGTTGATATCACAGTATTGTCTACACATTATTGAAATCCTTAAGCCAGTTTTCAACTAATGAAACCACAAACAATTAAAGCAGACTTATTTAGCTGCTAGGATATAATATCGTACTGTTCGACTCTTAGTTTTTATTTTCAAGACGTTATCTATCAGTAAAACGTTCTATTTTAGGGGGCTCTCTATGAAAATATCAAAAATCGGATAATCTGTTAGCAATATAATTATTCTAAAGTGCTTAAGCATTTTGGGTTTTCGGTCATATTCACTCTGAATTGAGTAATTGATGTTAATTAATGACTCAGAATTTCATGTGCTAGAACTTTCAACATGCCAAATGGCGACTCAAAACTAAAACTACAAACTTACTCAGAAAGTGATTTTGTCCTTCTAACAGTTCCTCATCAGTGAATGTAATGACGTATCCAATATGATCTTCATCCTCTACAGTAACACCATCCATTGGAACTCCACCTTGTGGTTCACAAGTTAGAAATGCATCTTTAGTAACTCTGTACACAGATGGGCTAGTTACTCCTGGTTTAGAAGTTGAAGTAACTGGAATATCTGTACCCTGAGTGCTGTTTAACACAGATTTCTCTGTAGCAGGTGAAGATGTTGCTGAAATAAATAAAAAAATAAAACACTATACTTTCTCAATGTTAAAATACTTTATTACTGCAATGTTTACAAAATGGTTCTTACATTTAATTAAGCAAACAGGTTATTTATAACCTATATAACACCGATGATACCGGTAGTGATTGTAGTGATATTATATAATATAGACATATTCTTAGCGCTTTCCATTAATACGAGTGAAAAATTCATAAATTATTATTTGTCAATATTTCAGCGAAGTTCCTTCACTTTTAGCAAGACGATATGAAATTTACAATAGTATTACAATAGTTTATATCGTCTTGATAAAAGTGAAGGAACTTCGCTGAAATATTGACAAAGAATCAAAGAATTTTGTTTCATTTATGGATTTTTCACTCGTACTAATGGAAAACTTTAACAATAATGAATCTATATCTCTCAGAAGCAAAAATAGACATATTCTGATAATGATAGAGACATATATTATCAAAACAATAATAGTTTTATTATCTTATCTCTAAAAAGTTTAGGCTGCATGTTTATAACAGTATTAGGGTGAATAAAAAGCAGAAATGTGATTATAACGTTTGGTGGGGTCAGATACATAAATTGGTCGTCTACTTTGACTGTTTGATAGTGGAAATGTTATATTTATATTATTCAAAACTCTAGAAAAAATTCAAGTCTACTTCTCATGAAATATACACTAATTTGCAGGAAATCTATTCCTTGACAGATCATGGTTTTGTCGTTTCTGTCCAAATAAATATTCAAGGGCATTAAATAAAATAAAAGGTGATGAGTTTTAATTTCAGAAAATCAAAAGATTTAAAAGCAGAAATCAGCCAAGTAAAAAACATGAGTAATGATCTGGTTATAGGAAATATAAACATTTAGAGGAAACTTTGAAAAGTTACTTTTTTTTATCACACTTGCTTTATCCCCCATCCAAATATGTAAAACAAAACTTACCTGTATTATTCTGTTGATTGGAAGTTTCTGTGTGTATATGGACCAATAAACGATCACCATTCTGTAACACTGGATCTTGCAGGTGAGTGCAGTTTGACGAAGGTCTGCAAGAATTCTAAAACAAAGAAGAAGAAAATAAACATTACAAAATTCTTACATGTTCATTGCATTGCATATCACATTGCATTGCACTTCAACATTGCATTGCATATCATTGCAATTGCATATTCATTGCATATCAACATAACAGATTCACAAATATCAATTTAATAAAACAGCCATTTTATATCTAAATTCCACTTTACTTTGTAGTTTTTCACTTTATCAATGAGCTCACTCAGTCATCAAAACCTATAACTAATTAAAAAAAATCGAAAAGGAATAGCAAAACTATATATATTTAATACGAGAATATATATCAACACTTACATGTAGTGTACAATACTATTTTCCAATAATCTCATGTTTATGACAATTAGATGTTATTGGAATAAAATATCACTAAACATTTATAACAGTTTACTGCATATATTGTAACATTCAGAAAAATATTCTTCAATGCTGTATTTTTGATCTTCTGTGTTTTCTTTTATAGTGAACTAGATAAAGCTTCTCTGGAATTAAATATATACCATTTTTCCATTTAATTCAAATCTACAGCAACATTATGTTACCCTTTACACCATAAGTAATATTTTTTTCGTGCATCCAATCGTGGCTTCCAACTCCCTTATTGATCATATTGTGTTTCTGAAGTAGAAAGTGCTGTATGAAAATAGTAAAAGTCATTTTTGGTCTACAGTTTGCTGTAATTTATAACGCAGAGAGAATATAGTTTTTATAACTGGTAGTAAATATATCCTTTGTTAAATTTTATCGTATTGAAATAGTATAACAAGAATATTAATTTCACCATTAATATTGTTATAACTTTCAAGTGTTATACAGTTTCTTGAGGAAAATGAAAATGTTCTATTATTCACGTTGTTAGCTTATCTTATTCTTTATTATAGGTAACAAATATTTTAAAGTCCAGTCAATAATGAAATAATTTATGATAAATATTACAATTCCAATATTTTATTTTCAGTGGTCATATATAAAACTTATGTCTACCATTTCCTTTGTTGTTCACATCACAAAATAATATTCTGTCGTAAAATAAATTAAAAAAGGTACTCGGAGTTGTGCAAATTTAAAGTTCGAACAGGAAGCAAAAGACTCGAAGTTGTCAGATAGGATAAATTACGAAGTTTGCTGATATTTACAGTGTACAATTGATCTTCTTTATAATTGCTCTCTTAAAAATGACGTGTGAAGATGTTATCAGAAAAATAAATTCCGAAAAATAATTGACGTTAATTAACTGGAATGATGTATGAAAATAAAGATACGAATATATACAAATATCCTATTTGTAAAACCAGAAAAATCCCAGAACAGCACCTCGGGAGATTCTCTGAAAGTTTTATTACAAATTTGTATTTTAACTTCAATAGCTGCGGTACTAGAACTATCACCACGCTAACAGTTTTAGTCCACAACCAATCACTCGCCAACCACCATGCTAAAGTAGAAACAAGTTTTTAGAGTACCTCAGGGATAGATTGAATGCTTTTGGGGATGGTTCAACAAGGTGAAAAGATATAGAATGGATCACTTTCAATCTCCCTCTCTACCACCCACCCAAAACCCCATACTCAACCCATACTCATACCCAAGAGAAAAGAAAGGGAAATTGCATCATGGTTCAATGCACAATTTTGCTACATTCACTTTTTATATGAATTTGTATATACATTACATCACTACTTGAAAATAACTTAAAAGAGTGTTGCCATACTTAAAAAATACAAAGTCTTTATAACATATGGCTTTGAACATCACTTTCAATATAAGAAAATAAGCAAGACTATAATATGGTTTTTACTTCTATATTTATTTTTATGAACAAAATAATAATGCAAATCAGGTAACATTATTATTTAAGTTGGTTCTTAAATACATAGATTTACTTCAATTTCGTATTTTTTTTTATCATACACTTTTGATTGATTTATAGATCTGCACATCAGCTAAATAACGTAAAATTCAATCTCAACGATACAGAACACTTATACCATGTGCTGTTCCTTTTTCTTATTTATATAGGTCTTAGAAAACACTGAAATGAAAACAATTGTAATTATTCGAGAATAAAATACGATCAATGTTCATTAATCTACCTCTTACAGTTATAATTCAATTGTACTGCTATCTTTATTAGGTTATATCGCTCCTGGAACACGGGAAGAAATTAGAAATGTATTTTTAGTGCTTATTAATCATGTTACTATTATAAAAGGTTATTTTTACCATGTTATTGTTACATTATATTTATCCTGTTATATCTCTGCTTGTCAATTGGGCTTCGGTCAGGAAGACAATTAATTATTCTATTTTATTCTACACAAAATTTGAGTGACTTCAATCACTTCATAATTATCTTCTCGTTTTCATTATCTTATTTTATGTTGTTTAAAGTTACTGAAATTCCTTTAAATGACACTCTGCCAGAACTTCTTAAGTAGTTTGTATTCTGTGCTTAAAATTAGTTGGGGCTGATTACACAATTAAGTAGCGAATATTTTGTACTAATGGAGCTCTACTGCTCTGTGAAAAATAATAAAAACCATTTTTGTTCTACACAATTTGCTGTAATTTATAACAACTTATAATATATAGTATTGATACATCTTCTCAAATCAAACATTTCAATTATATAATTATGTTACTGACAGCTTTCTATATTTTCACTTTTTTTAATCAGTTTACATTCCAATAGAAAAAAACCAAAACTCTGAAATCACTATAATCATGAACATACATGTTCTACTTCAAATTAACTTCAAAAACTGTACTTTGCGATGTTTAGTTAATACTATTTTTAAAGTCAATAGGTTGCTAATTACAAAGATCGAGGTTCCTTTGCCACTTGGTCACGAATCTTCAGTAAACGTTTAATCGATATGTTGCACTACAGGAAAGGTCAAGTTCGTCAGTTTTTACCCAATATATTTTAAAAATTTAACAACCATAATTTCGTAGTACTGATAAATCCTTATTAGATTACTGTATCTGTTTTCCTGTGTGGTGGTAGATTCCATAAGTATACACTTGATTAATTATGCAGTATCACATGTCGTAGTTACTTAATTAAGAATAAAAAATGATACACTGTTAGGCAAAGATATGTTAATATAATTTGAATTAGATTATAATGTTCAAATGCATTCCTATTGAAATCAGAACGAGTTTTTATACTTTAACAAATATCGCTATAGTTCTGAATATTATTAATAGAAATCCAGTTATTGTAAGTGATGATTCAATAAAACAGACTTCTGAATATAAAAAGACACTATTAAAAATAATGTAATTGTTCTGAAAGAAAGAAAATAATTAAAGTTTTCAACAATGTTTCTCTCTAGAAATGTGCTATTTCAACTTCACTTCGATAAATAACGGAATATTTTTGTTAGTTGTAATTCTCCAATGTGCATTCAGCACTTTAGCTTTATTACCATATTTGCCAGATAACCTTTTAACAGGACTAGCGTTACTTCACATTGGTGGTAATTACATCTCTCTTTTCTACACCAGATTCCATTACGTCTTGCATTAAGTGAAATATCGGTGGCTTTGATTTAGCGCATCTTTCTCTTTAAAGAACATTTTTATTTTATACTAACGTTGTATCTGATTCATATAGCTATCTGATTTGTGGCCATACATGCAGAATAAATAACTGCTAATAATAGCATATTCCATTTGTTAGTAATTTAGAAACATCTTGTCATCATGATATTGTTTACATGCATTATATAAACTTATGTACTTCTAAAATTACTAATGTTTGTTTCTTTAGTTTCCCTATGTCCATGTGGCAAAATGAAGAAAAAGTATAGAAACATTTCGTCTGGTTCTCGGGTATGCTGAACTCTGAAGTATTACTGTAATTCAGGAAATTCATCAGTAATCACAAAAAAAGCAATTATCACAAAAAAAGCAAAAAATGGAAAAGCAATTTTATTAATTTTTACATTCATCTGGCATATGTAAAGTATACACCCAATATAAATAATATACTGTATACGTTCTTCTCAATTGAATTTCAAAAGTTTTAATAGTACGTATTTGCACTCATAAATATATTATCTTTACTACTATAATACACAAAAATATAACCATGATTATGTCGAGGTTCAAACATTACCACGAAAAATATTTAATTTTCTCTATTTATATACAAAAACACTCTCAAGAATTTTTCAGACGTATATATGTTTGAAATTCTTCATTACTTAAAATTATACTTACCATTCTATGAAACAGAGTAAAGTAAACATGCTTAGTACGCCTAGTAATTCTGATAATTTTGTATTTTCAGTTGCCAACCCTGTCTGCAAACTCAGTCCAAGTCATGGTCATTCGTATGAAAAAGCAGAACCGACAGCTACAGAACCAGAAAGTTGGAAACTTTCCTTTCCATTCGATCCAAACGCAGACGTGAAGGGGGAAAGAATCGACATTAAAACGATGCCAAAAATTGAAGAAAAACAAAGAGCTTTTTTGGCTGACTGTCTCTCAGGATAAGGCGCCTTCAAGGCATATTAAGCACAGACATCAGCATTCCAACGGGATGATTCTATTTCAGAGATGAAAAGAATGCTTATTGTTCGAACGGGAAGTGAACTGACGGCGTTGTCAAAAATGTCTGACATGAAGTTATGGTGGTTTCAGCTGCTAAAACTTGCAGTAATATATACTGCGAGCACTACTTAGTGACATCATGAAACTCTGTATCTCATTTAACTGGCATTCAAATCTACTTTCTTCATAATTTGACCGTGACGCAATCGAATGTAAATACTTTAATTAATAACAAAATACAGAAGCATAGTAACATTGACGTAATGCATAGTTTCAGAAAACTGAGAATTCTTAACAGATAAATCCATGTTGGGTGGGGAAAAACTATTATAGAGTATGATAATTATGTGTGACCGACTGTTTACAATACTGTATCATTACAAGCATTAATAATCTCAGCGTCTTATTAAATGGTTCATATTTTTATGTCAGACTTTAGTTTATCCTTTATTTTAATTAAAAAAAGAAGTAAGTATTCGTATTTTTCACTTCTAATAGAAATAGAATTAAAATGAAGATTAATCCGATCGTGGCATCGTGATGATATTGCATTTTAATACAAAAAGTATTTTTCCTTTTCCTTTTTATACATATTCGACTACATAAAACTGCACCTATGCCGCACATAACTTATAGTAACCTATTTTCAGATGCAACTACTGTATATGGAGACTGGTCACATTTTATTGCTACAATTCTGCGTGTGCTTCAATTCCAATTTTATTTTTAGAGCTGTGAGCTGTATTGAAAAGGAATTAAATTTTCTTTTGAATTGAAAACGTTTTTCCTACTCCGCATATTCAGCTATGAAGAGAAAACGTTTATCTCTGTATTGAAAAGATGCAAAATTGTTTTCAGGTTGCATGGCAAAGTTCGAAATAACTTCCATCAAGTGGTGATTGCACCGGTATATTGCTACAAAAGTCTTCGCGTGTAAAAAAAAAATAAGAAAATGTTATGAAGTACCGTAAAAGTTACTGTTATTTTTTCGTACCTTCTAACAAAATAATCTTATATAATAGAAATGCGATGTAATTATGAAAAGAACTTGTTTAGCATATAACAAGTATATCAACAATATCGATATCAATACAGCTGCATCCCTAAAATATTTCAATATGACTTATAATAATAATTATTATAAGTCATATTGAAATATTTTAGTTATGATCATAGATAAATTTTGACTTCTTTACCTTAAGTACCTCACTGTTAATTTTGTTATTGGGATGCAGCTGTCTTGATATAGATATTATTGATAAACTTGTTATATGCTAAACAAGTTCTTTGCTTAATGAAATTACATCACATTTGTATTAGGCATTAAACTATTGCGTAGTTAAAGAATTAATAAAAATATCGTGAAAGTTACATTCTGATTTTCAAGCGCTAGCTATAATTATTTCCTAAAATTCAGTTATGAATCAAATGTTTAATTGAAACCCATAACAGATTGATTACAGAATATATAAAAACATCACAAATCCACCAGCACATGATACGATATGCACCAGTGTTGGAATTTAGCCACCAGCATATGCCGGTATATTTCACTGAGGTCTGGTATTTTTTAAATTCTACCAACCCTCAGGTGTGGCAAATTATTTTCTTTCATAAGTATCCCGAGAAAAATCGTCAAATAAAGTGGTTGGTACAGCTGGAAAGGTCTTTAAAAGAGAATTAATTTGATACCAAAAAATCGATATTTCCTTAGTTTTACGTAAATCAGGTAGTAAAATATAGAAAAATTGAAAATTCGCGATCTTTTGTGGCGCATTTTTAAATTTCGTTACTTTTTCCTTTCAGTCAGCACTGTATACAGATA
>JAQIWE010003235.1:0-12038 GCA_034698565.1 Campodea plusiochaeta | reverse complement strand
CCTATATGGTCTAACAGCACAATTTCCGAAAAATTCCGACATAATAATTATTATTTCAATTGTAAATTGAGACGTAAGCTATAAGTATATTTTTTCAAGCAAAAGTGTAGATGTTTGGAAAACAGGTACTGACTTTGTAATGTTGCATAAAATTAAACATATACGCAGTCAGAAATCTTTTGCTAAGGTATATAACAGCAAAATCGCGGCAAAAGTCAAATATATGAAGTGTGATATAGCATAAGAAAGGTATTTAAAATGAAATTGATGCAGCTATAAGAAAATTTAGGATTAGAAAAATCGGCAAAAAACATGACTTATAGGAACTTAATTTTGGCTAAAGCGCTAAACATTATAAACAAACTTTGAACAGGGAATTAGGATTTGAGAGGTAAATATTAACTAAATTTTTTCAATCACTTCATGCTTTCAGGAGAAATTTTTACTTTTTTTGCATAATATTTAAGGCTACCAGCAGTGTAAAACTATGAGTTTAGTTTTAGAATTTATGAAATTATACTGATGTCAGCGATGGTCAGATAATGATATGCTGAATTCAGATATATAATTGCACGATTCGAATATCTTATATATAATTTTATTGGGAATCAGTAAGGTACTTTCGCTTCTCATCTTTCAAGTGTTTCCTACTTCAAAAAAGAAGATTAGGCGATGAAAAATAAAACTACATGTAAGTTAAATAGAATGCGAATCACACGATGATTTTATCTAAGAAAAACAATCCAAGAATAATGTTATCTATTGTCCGTTTCACTTGAATTATACTTAACACCACTTTACATCATCGATGATGAATTTTTCTGCTATTATTTCATAAATTTCTGTACCTTTGTCATAACAAAATTGAACGATGGTATTGAGAGTATTGATTTTACACGTGTTCACTTTGTAGGTTGAGATATTTACGATATTTCAGAAAAACAGTGATGAGCTCTTCAAAGTCAAAAGTGGAGTATAATACATTTCACAAGTATTAATTAAAAATATATATGTCCAAAAATCCTCTTTTTCATTATTATTTGCATATTTTTGTTCAACATCTCTCTTTATTATTGTCTTCACGTGATATTTCTCCTTATAACCTCAACAGTGACCTTATGACCTATTAATTTATTTCTATACATTGTATTAATGAATATCTATACTTACTTAAGTGTATTGAGCCCATCCAATCGAAATCGCCTGGATGCCGTTTTGAGAAGTTTATGTCTCACAATCCAAGATAAGGGAGCTCTTTTTATGTGTTTTAGCATAGAATACCTTCCTAAAGGAGTGGGCGGACGAGATATTGATAAACCACTTGATTCAACTCTGTGGATGGAAATAAAATAGACAATTTGAGAGGATCAGAGATAGACAGATATATACATACAGTAAAGAGTAAAAGAGTATATCTCTTTCTTTTATTTTCCGTTTTTGTCTTCTTTTTTTACGCCATTTTTTCCGCTGGTTTGTTAGTTGCTTTATGTTATGAAAAGTTACATATTCATCAAGATAAATATGCATATATTGCAAAATGGGTAAAATACAGTATCAGTTTAAATGGCGAAACAGACACGTCAACTTTTCACAGACGTGGTACGGCTTAATGTTGTAGTAAGTCCACCTTTCAATCTTACACACTGCATTGAAGAAGTTGCCCAACTTATAGATAAACTAGCCTGTAAATATTCTTTGCAAGCTTTACTTTGTGCTTTTAGCGGGTACTATAAATCAGATACTAATTTATATGGAATGAAACAATTGTTATTTCATCGAAATGGCGAAAATATTAAATAAAATATAACTTTAACCGGCGTACGTAAGATGGCCACGAACACAACTATCCCTTGGAGTTATCCACTAATAAGTTGGAAAAGTCGCGCCATGATCGATTTGGAAAAGTTGAGCTTACGAGTTGAACTTAATGATTTAGGTCCCGCCTCTTTCACTCTATTGGTTGAAGTTTCTTTAAGCGCTTACTAGTTGGCAAAAAGTTGCCGTGTCTGTTTCGCCCTTAAGAGGTATTTTGAAGTTGCAACTGTTTCTTCTCATGATGACCAGTAGACCTACTGCAAGAGAAAAGTAGGTCTACTGGTAATCATGAGAAGAGAAAAGTGTATTTTTGAAATAATTATTGCAATTCACAAAACTAAAGTATGTAAGTTTAATATTAAAGGGGTATTTTTTTCCTGCGGGAAGCCATCTTTTCCAACACAGCTTAGCGGTTTCTTGGGAAAGCGAATACAATAGAGAACAACGAAAGTAAAACGGGATCTGTGTGTTGGAAAAGATGACTTCCCGCTGTAAAAAAATACAGGTTTAATTTTTGATTTCCTCCGATTTCCTACTATAGTAAACTTGCATATAGAATGTTGATCGCATGGACCAGTCAATTAATTGATGGACTTAACGAACTAGAAAATCAGAGTCCCTTATGCAGCATCAACATTTTTCTTCCTTCCATTGCCATAATGCGAAAGTCTAGAGTGCATCCGGAAATTTGCTTCTTTTCATTTCCGTCCTTATTATGACGAAGATTCGTCAACTTCATGTAGGTGTATGGAGACATATACGGACATCATGTACGTGTCACGAAGTTGTAACTTAGAGTTTAGGAATAAGTTAGTATATACTTGTAGGTCTACACAACCATGAGGAAATTCAACGTAGAACATCATATCTGAAATCTATCAAGTATAGACCCAAGTATTGTCTTCAATGGGAATGGCTGAGGAATATTACTTTTTGAAATAATAACTGATGCAGTAATACGTTTCCATCATGTTTCAGATGTCATTCAACTCTAGGACATTCCATAATTAAAAATAACTATGCATTTTCAAAAGTTTCTTCAATTTATTATCATTATTATTTCGTTTGTAAAGTAAATACAGAATGAATAAATCGTTCTCCGAGATCGAATATCTGATGTACATCAGCACTGATTTAGAGAGTAACTATCAGCACTGATCACTACATCAGCACTGATTTAGAGAGTAACTATATATAGACGCCTCAACTTTTTTCAAGAACAACTTTTTTGTATCTTCTTACGGCTTTCTTCATCTCCCTTACCACAGATTATTTATATTAATAAAGTTTTCTTAATTTTCTTGAATGTAATTTCAGCCTAGTTGCTGCTTATTTCGAAAATGAAGCCTTTGAGAAACTTTATTAAATACCAGTATTCTGTCAACTGGATCGCGGAAGGCGGTTGTTCTTTCACGGGGGTAATAAAAAGAACTTCGACTACAGTACTCATTAAAGAATTAAATAACAAATTATGTTTAATAATGAGTAATGTTACTATAAATACTTTTGTGAAAACTTGATTATGTAGTAAAGCAATGGATATGTGCGAAAAGCACAAATCATCTTTAACTTGGAAGACTCTTCTCTCAGACAACAAAAGACAGTTATAGGCTATTCCTTTGAAATTTCGAGTTTATTGAACATTCATTCTGAAACAAATTATTTGAAAATAGGTTTACAGGAAAACTGTATTTCATTGTCTTACAGAAAAGCCTTACAACAGCATGAATGTTATGTAATATCAGTCTGTAGACTTCAACAAATGAACATAATTATTACCAGCACAAATGATCATGATATCTGAAAACTAATCAATTGACAATGAAAATAAATTTCTCGGTTAAAAGTTTTTATTTCTATATCTGAACATCATCATCCTATTTTGTAGATGTCTTCCAATAATGAAACGTAGAGCTTCGAAATATGTCAAGATATAGAAATAAAAATGTTTCTAACATAGAAATTGGCTTATGAAAGTTACTTTCGTCTCGTTTTTCATCACAATATATCTAAAAAGTAAGTTATGCAAAATATATTATATTGATCTTACCTGTATCCCATATCGTCATCTTCGCCTCCCCATCCCCAATACATATTTGAATAACCATTCACTTTAAAGAAATGTTCAGTACGAATTGCAAATACACCACCAACCAATACTTTGTACGGTAATCTGAAAATAAAATACCACATTTCATTTCATGGAGACATTAGTACATCTTTTCTATATTTATTATCCATGTATAATAATATAAGAAAGGTTTATTTTTGGATATTAAATATGATGAAATCTGCACATCAACAGAAAGTTTCTACTTAACAAAAATAATTTTATTTCACTTCAGTACTAAAATGCCTATGGTATTTTATAATAACTTGTTATTATGATCCTACAAACTAACGAGTCGTTGCTCATCGTCAGTTACTTTAGAAGTGACTATATTCAGCGTAATTTCAAATGCCACTTTTTAAGCAAATCAATGTTTTAGCCGTTTAGATAATACGATTTTATAAATAATATTTAGCTATTTGATGTAGATGCATAAGAATGAAATGCTGTTCTCTCAGAAACAATAACAATCGAATCAAAGTTTATTTTTATCGATTTCTCAAGTTTAACAGAGAGGGAGATTATAGAGTTTGCTACGAACCCGTCGAATAATATGTATACAGATACAGTAAATAGGAAACTGAAAGAGGTATATATATTCCGGAAGTTCTGTGAAACTATTAAACCAATTATGTTGAAGAAATAGCTGATTATATTATTAGCCCTAGTTTAAATCATTTTAATATTACGTAAATATTTTTATTTAAATTAACCTGGAAAAAAATATAAGATGCGTTACAGCAGTTTTGAAAAAATTGATTAAATGTACTTCTAAACTTCAATTTAAATTACAACTGATTACACATAATTTTGTTGTTATTACCTGTATCCAAGTTCATCGACAGCAACTGAAAGATGCCTTGGTTGTTCTGGACAAGTATATGGTACCCTGTCATCTTCAGGTAATAAATCAACATCATGAAAAACAAAACAATGAAATGGTTCTTCTTTTAAGGCATGTAAAAACCCAGCGTTCATCACGGATCCCTTATTGAAAGTCCAATTTCCAAACTGAAATTTAATAATATAATTGTAAAAAAATGAATATATTGAAGAATAATTTTCTTTACCTGTTCAACGACATATAAATGATAATTTAAATTTTGTCTCCTCAAAATCGGATGGAGATGAAATAATAATGCAGACAAGTGTGGAAGACGGTCTCTGAAATTAAAAAAGGCATTTCCATTTAGTATTAGAAGATAATTTTTTTAATGCTCATTATTAATGAAGTTTTATATAAATAAATAGTGCAAATTGAAAATTGTACAACATCCCTTGGGCGTTAAACCTACATATAACTTTTTTTCAAATATTTAATTTATTTAATGTTATTTTAATGTTCTACAAGTCTTGGAGTATTGTTTCAAACTCCAAAAGTGATTTATTCTTCTAGCATTACTGAAAATATTTCATTGCATTTGAATAATAATAATAATAAACTACAAAATTACAATATACTGTTCGTTTTATTCTTATAAACATTTCAAGATATTACAAAAGTCCATCTAACACTTACAGTAGTTTTGTAACCAAACCTCTCAATAAATGAGCCTTGCAAAGAGTGCCATACTATACTTTGTTATTTAAGGAACGTAATATTTCTGACAGGAAAATCTTTTCATTCTCATATCTTCTATACCTTTCAATCCTTAATGAAATATCTATGTGTCCTTAATATAAGAACTAACCTGTATGGTATAATAACAGCGACTTTATGTCTGGACAAACAATGTAGAGGTTTCCATCCAGCTCGAGGATAATTGGAAGACACAGGTAATAACGAAAAATATCGACCCATGCTATCCTTATTAGCTATGTTATTTGCACTGCTCACATTCAATGGACCTTCTGAAAATTAATAAAAGGAATAAGTTTTTTTTTTTTTCGTAGAAGAGAAAATCAATCGACTTTCCAAATCAAATTGAATATTGCTGGAATACGGAAATAATGAATGTTTCAAGTCAGATAAAAAAATGCTTATGATATTTCAGGTCGTGCATTGCCTAAAATGAGTTACTTTTATTCCAAATTTATATTACATAAATAATTTATATCAATAAAAATTTACCAATTAGGTACAGCTAGGTACGATCAGTTTCCAATGCAATTTCGAGGGTTTACTCTCTTCATTTGATGACAAACTCTCGATATTGTACTGGTCATTTCTGTTGTGTCTGATCTTGAGAGTCGAAATAGTGGTTATATACGAACTTTTCCTGTCATAACCAGCATTCTTTCCTGGATAGGTAAAACCAGTCCCCCTTTCATGGTTACCAAGGGTAGTATATATTATTCAGTTTAACAAATAACCTTTGATATTTAAATTAATATTCTGAAATTTGACTTCCTTTCTTTTGAATTTTGCCGCTTTCAATATTAAACTAACATGCTGTTTGCTGTGACCATTGAATTCTATTATTATCCAAAAGCACTCGTTTTGGTCCCGCTCTCCTGTACAATGTAATATGACATAAAATGAAAGTCATACTATAATAAAATTATATAGTTACCTTCAAGATGACCTTTTTTTTTACCAATAAAATTTATATATAAAGTAGATCTGTTAGTCGTAGATTTTGTTATAGAAAGAGGTTTAACGTATTTTCGGATTACTTTTTTTCGTTTCATAGAAATATAATTATCTTTTGACCGAGGTTTTGACCAGATTCGTAAAGTTTAGAAAATAATTATTCAGTTTTTATAAAATTACTTATACGATATCAATTAATTTATATCTAGCAATTACACTGGTTTAAAATTAATCCTGGGAAAGAGCAATTGATTAGCAAATAATATATGACAAGAATGCAATCTAATTATGTACCTATATACACAACCTTTAAACTTCTGAATTTCAAGAAATTCTGGTAAACATTTCCAAAAAACTAATTTAATTATTATATTAGTTCAAATAAATTAAGTTAATTAAAAGTTAGTAATTGCTCTCAATTTCGGGACGAATCCATCTACTCATTAAATTTGAACAAATAATTCTGAAAGTACAAAAACAAACTTACTAAATACAATTACCAAAAACCATCATTGCCTTTAGTTCAAATGCACCTAAAGTTCATGTTAAGATAACTTATACTGGAAGGTTATTGGAACAACAAAAACAACTCACTATCGTAACGGAACAATAAAATCAAACGGGAAGCTCTTGAAAAACCGCAAGAATAATATTACCTATCAAAATAATAATATGTTTCTAAGGAAATATCTCCAACACACACATATTCTAATATCATACTGTATATATACGCTTTAATGTTTGGAGAAGAACGTTCTTTTCATTCATTATTTACTGTTCTACATTTCAAAGGAATCTGTAACCTCTGTAGCTTAGAATGAAACTTGTTAGAATGTAGGGAGGAGGCGATAGAATATATGTATGTTACGCTCTTGTTACTCTATAGCTCAAGTGGGAAAGAAAATACAGCGGCTACAGCAGAGACGAATGATGGAGACAAATTGTTGCAAAAATGAAATGGAATATTATATTGCGTGAAATGTTTTATGAGTAAAATTGAGCTTTTTTTGTAGATTTACATAATGTTGAGTCGGTTTCAATTGGAAGAAAAGAGAGGGGTAGGAAAACTTTGTTTCTTGGTTTTTGTTTATAAGAATCATCATGATTCGAAGTTCAACAAGATTCAGATACTAATTAAAAGAACTTTGTTTGGTTTTTCGATCTAAATATATTCGAAAATTCTAAATATATATATCTAAAGATTAAAGAAGCAAATTAAAGCAATTTTAGGAAGAAGTAATTAAAGATCTCCCACAATACATCTAAAGATATAATGTTTCTTGCATTCAACGAAATTTGTTGACTAGTATTTCTCTCTTTTCTTCCACCAATGTTCCAGTTCCAGTCATAATCATTTTCTTCTATGATCTACTTATTCATTGTTTATATTGCTTGCTACTGGATGTCGACTGATGTCAGAATTTTTCTAATATTTTTTACTTAAAAATATGAAAACTTCAAATAACACTGGTTTGCAATCTATATCTCCGAGAAATTAGCCAAACCCACCATTTTAGTCGTAATTTACAGCTCTATTTGATTTTTTTTAAATATCCGTTTTCATGTCATTTTGCCGAGTGCAATTTAAAAAATTTAATGCATAGCGTCAATAAACAGATTGCTGCCAATTTTTACTTCATTTTATGGCATCATAATCCTTTAGAATTATAATACAAGGTTGCCGTTAACAGTTTTAAAAAATACATTTCAAAACCAATCCAGTCATGTAAAATATTGTGATTTGTGATTAATGTCTTTTTACACAATTTAATTGTGGCTTGTTTAAAAAAAAAAGCCATGAATGTGCTTCCCATTCCCCTAATTTTAGTAGTTTGCCCTCGAAATGTGAAAATTCGCGAGTAATTTCACGAAATAACCTGAAAATCAAAATATCATTTTTCGTGAAATTTCGCGATCGAATTTTGCTGCAAGAATGACATTTTTGGAATCCTGGTGACACCAGGTACCCAAAAAACACATTTTCAAACCATTTCGCCGTTCGCGATGTATTAGGATCCCTATTGATAAGACGTGTTGAATAAAATGAAAATCTAACTTTAGTTTGGCAACTATTTCATATGAAATAATGGAATGAGACTGACTAGAATGAAAGTCAATCACAATGGAAAGACAAATTATTGATTAC
The DNA here is from genome assembly GCA_034698565.1 of Campodea plusiochaeta. Lineage (NCBI taxonomy): Eukaryota > Metazoa > Arthropoda > Diplura > Rhabdura > Campodeidae > Campodea > Campodea plusiochaeta. The sequence continues at coordinate 3,434 of JAQIWE010003235.1, read as the reverse complement.
AAAGACGTCCGCGATCTTCAATTGAAATCTCGTAAAAAGTAAATACTTAATCGAGCCAAAGAAAATAAGGAAACATTGGCGCTTTCTGGATAATTACGTAACTGCTTATAAATAAAGTGGTTTGTCCGAGTTTGTCACTTTCCTTTATTTGTTGTGATTTCAATAACTTTTCCATACACAATTATTTATACACAATGGAGAATTGTGAAATTTATTAGTAAAAACAGCTTCTACACAATATTTAGCGTATTATACTCAAATCATCAATAAGATAACTTAGAATCTTTAAGAGCAAGTATACAGAAATATTATTTACAGAAACACCAGATCAGATACGGTGAAAATCACAATAATGGTTGTAAGGTATAATCTGATTTAGCGGCTTGACAGTGATTAAAATCGCGTAAACTGAGGTTATTGGTCACTTCGTGGAAGGACTACTCAAGTCATAAAGTCTTCCTGGAATAACATGAGCTAACATATATAAACCTAACAACACGTAGAGTCGTTTCTTTAATAAGATTTGATTCTGTGCCAGTTGAATCCAAGCTACAGAGACATCTGTAGTTCCAAATGCCCAAATATTAAAGGGACTGGAAAGCGAAATAGATTTTCTTTAATTTTATTGTACTGACAATACTAATTTTTCTATAACTTTTGGTATAAAAATTATCATCCCACTACTTTCCGTTCATGAGATATGCCGATTTGTAAAAACCAGGATGAGAGGAGTTACCTGTGAAGTGAATTTTTGGATCTCAGTATCTAATACCTTTACAACAACCAAATAGCTTTAATTAACTAAAGCAATTTATTTTAAGACTTAAAAAAAGAGAATGATCAATTTCTGACTTACAGTTCACAAGTTATAAGCTTCGAAAGATTTTGGAAAAGAGGTTCACAGGTAACTCAGTGACTTATCTCTGAACTTGAAGTGAACATATCTGCAAAATGGCTTTACCGACTTTGTCATTCTTTTTTGAAAAATCATCAAAAAATTCAATAGAAAATGCAATTATCAGAACTCAAAAAGTAGAAAATTGACTGTCCAGTCCCTTTAAACGATTCTCATCGCAATGTTATTGTCAAAAATAACAATATATATTGTCAAAGAGGATTAAAAGTAGATTTTCTTCACAGTAACTGTTCAAGTATACTCAAAAAACTCATTTTTTTTTCAAATTTTAATTATTGATAGTTGTAAAAAAAAATTGTTTTGTGAATTATATTCAATACTGGATTATACATCGTGCAGCGCAAGGAAAAAGGGAAATTTTACATAATAAGTTAAATTATCACTTTTTATTACCTCAATTTATATATTAAAAAAATATAATATTCCTTTTGCCTGTAGTATAAATTATAGTCAATTATTGAGATATATGGTTTTGCATGACATTGAAATTATTTCAAGATATATGATTTTGCAATAGTGTTTTTTTTTTTAGATTTTCTCAAAACTGCATTTTTGTGAGTTATTGGGTTTTGACATAATTGCGACGATATATTAAATTATAATTAATTGATATAATTTAAGTGAAAAGGGGACGGAAAGTCAATGATTTTATTCTGTGTTAAAATAACACTCATCAGGACGTCAGGGAGATATTAATTACAAAAAATGAAAAAAATAATCCGAACATGTGTAACATGAAATTTTGTAATTAAATTGTCTGAAATAACTATTGCTATACAATAATCGTGAATTCTGAACCTGCAACCTGAGATTGAAATAATTATTAGTTTATTTAAACAAACAGGCGACACTTGTATATATATTACAAATCTCTACATGTTTATTTAATATATATATGCTATAAGTCAACAGCTAATTATGTCTCTACTTCTCTGCCATCAGAAAATTATAAAGACAAATTACAGTATACTGTAATTTGTCTTTATAGTTTTCTGATGGCAGAGAATTTATTATTATAAATTTATTATTATATATAATAATAAATTTACAAAAAACTAAAAAAAAAATGTATTTTTATTCGTCAGATAATTATTCCTTTTTATATAGAATATGAAGTAACATCACATTTTTTTTGTAGTTTTGAGTTATAATTAATATTTCAGTGTTATATTTTACTTATGAATAGTTACACATCAATAACATACTTTTATTAGTAGTAATACATTGCTTTTATAGGTAACTTTTAAGCTACGAACAGTAAAAATGAGCAATGTCACTACTCACTAGTTTTTGTAAGACTGTTCACCGTCTGCGGGTGAAGCAGTCTATTGATAAAAGGTCTCTTGTTTCCATTATAACAATTTAATTCAAAGGAATTTTGGCAAATCTCGCAATATTAATTTAAATATCAAAAATTATTATATTATACTGAATATTAGAGGATTCAACAGACGGGTGATTCCTTGATTCCACATTCCTTTGAATTCAATTGTATATATTATGTAATTTACTCGAAATACTTCAACAATAGTTTACATTCGTATATAGTATTAAACTTTAAATGATATAATTGATGATGTCATTAACTCCTATAATGTCATGGTATTTATGGTGTAGGATTATTATTATTATTTTTATAACCTGTATAGAATTATTATTATTATTTTTTATAACCTGTAGAATTATTATTATTATTTTTATAACCTGTAGAATTATTATTATGATTTTTATAACCTGTAGAATTATTATTATGATTTTTATAAAATGTACAACAGTAGCTTTATATTAATATTATTTGAAATTCTGATATTATGGATGTTATTGTTGATGTAATTAGTAATCACCTTTTGTAGTGTCATAATATCATATTGTAGATTCATTATCATTAACTTAAAATGTACATTCTGTAATTGGGCTTATGCCTGTAGAGGTACAAAGAAATAAATGAAAATGAAATGAAATATAATGTATTAACTATCGTCCTTGGTCCTTCCATCGACTACCCGGGTCAAAAGTTGGGGAAATTGGTACCTGACTATCTGTCCATTTTCTAAAATCCTTATTATTTCCGTAACAAAGCATGAAATCAGTATTCCGATTTTGATATTTTCGAAAATGAGGAGAATAAAATAGGTGATGAAAATACAGAATATAATTATGTTTAATAGAACAGATTTTTTTTGTGTGAGAATACTAAAATCTACACAAAAATATTGAAAAGTTGAATTCATCTTTCATTTTTTCAAGGGGAAATAATTTTCTTCTTATTTTACTTTACGAACGGGAAAACTGATGGTGTTGGTGCACTCCTTATACTTGATTGAAGCCACAAAGTGTGGTACTTGTTACAGTCAGTATTATGTCGTCGGCCTAACTTCAAAATGTCGTAAGTCATATTTTGACATATTTGAGGTTTTGATAGTTGTATGTAGGTAAGAAAAAGCTTCATCGATTGGGTCAGAGAGAAAAAATCTATGACCAATAGGAAAGGTGGTATCTTCAATTTCAAAATGTCGTA
>JAQIWE010003234.1:0-12041 GCA_034698565.1 Campodea plusiochaeta | reverse complement strand
TAAGCACAAGAAAAAATTCACCTCGAGTGGGAATCGAACCCACGACCTTTGCATTACGCATGCACTGCTATAACCACTAAGCTACCGAGGTACATGCTTTTCTCTTGTGCTTAAATAAAGTTTTGTATTAAATAAAGTCAAGTCGGTTTAATTTATTTATATCAATATTTCTTTGCATTCTCTAATTATTATTTAAAATATTGAAAATAATTATGAACTCTTATTAATCGGTCAGCTTATTAATCATTACTGTATAGTACTATCATTTTTAATGCAAAAATTTCCACAGTTACTTTTTTATAACACAGTCACTCGGTTATTCCATCCTATATTCCTTTCACCAAGAATAAACGGCACATAAGAGTGCAATCCTATGCAATTCTCGTTACTGCAAACTTTTGTCGTTTATCCCCTTGTTGATACTTAAAAACACACAAGTTTAAAAGTTCACAATAAATGGAGTAATAGGTGAATTTGAAACACTGAATAAGTGTAGATTATTTATGCATCACTAGTATGTAAGAATTAAAGTTCGCAAGTTAAGAAAATTAAAGTAACTTTTGTACTTCCGGAAATTACACAGTATAGTCATTTCTGTAAAGGACGCAGCATCCAGCCTCCGGACGATTTAATTATTAAATTGGTTATTTTGCAGAAAGGGAGACAGGTATTTATAGTGAATGGGAATGATGACAAACTTGCAGTTGCATGTTTTGTTTTGGAAATAAAAGAAGTGACAAGCATATGGAAACTCAACGCTTGTACAGTTGTAATGAATATTAAAACAATTCATTATTTTATTGCTGGATTGCGATAGTGATGTTTGAAAATTATTTTTTATTTTATTGTCTACCTATCATAGAGAAATTGTCACAAATATTTCATTAGATTTTTTTTATTATACCGCCCATATTATAAATAACGTTAACCTACGTATATTGTTCAATGTAAAGAGAAATGCATTTTATCAAAAGTTCTGGGAATATCTTAAGCAAAGTTCGACATAAAGACTATCAAATTGAAACCTTGAAGTAAGAGACAAAATTCACCGAAGTTCGAAAGAATTTGCTGAAGTTCAGAAGCAATCCATTGAAGTGGCTGAACTTCAGGCTATTCAGGCTAGAAATCGAGTACCGATGTCCGGTAATGTCCCAGGGAGGTCTATGTTCACCAATTTTTGGCTGAAAGTATACAAAACTAATAACATATCGATGTCGGAGTGTGAGTCCTCGTTGAATGGAGGCGATCGAATAAGTCGAAAATTCACTGTATTAAAAAAATCCAATGTTCAGGCTTAACAATCCCTTGATAAGTTGTGTTTTTCCTGTAGTCGTAACAGCTCTCCGCTTTCATATAACTGCTCCTTTAATATGATAATCATCTCTTCGACCCTCCGAAACTTTATATTTCATATATCTACAAATGGTTAAGGTGACCATGGGTCAGGAATGAAAAACTTCATTAAATAAATTTCAACAAACCCTTCTAATCATACTGTATACCCCTCATGTCAAAATATTTATAGTTGGGATAGGATGAAACTCGAATAAACAGCCAATTAAATATTATTCACGGATAGTGAAAGAAAAAAATATCTGAAGAACGATTTTTTTATATATTATATTCATAATGTTCGGTATAAAGAAAATATAATTATGAAAATTATGAATGTTTCTCAGACAGAATCAAAGTCAATTTTCAAAGTATGAAAAAAAAAGAAAATAGGTGTATAAGAAATTGGTGTGGAACTTGAAGTTTTAAACTTTGCTCTCAGAATTTTTGTTTTTCGTTCTTGTGAGTTTTGACATTCCTTCACAATCCACAATGTATTTTATGGTGTGAAAAAGATGTAACATATTGCACTATTTTGAGCTGCTGGATACAGTTTATGATAGATAACTACTTGCGTGTAACTTCTGAATGGTGACACTCTTGCAAACAAAATCTGCGTATGCCTCATAACTTTATCTTCTGTTTATTTTTACATAGTGGAATTATTGATGGAAATTTTGCTACACCAGAAACATTACTCACAATTATCTTATTTGTGTTTATTCTTATAGAGTATGCAGGAAGAGAAATGCCCAATCATTTTTCCTCCGTGTGGGTTGAGTAAATGGAATTTAAAATTTCTGTTATATCGATTTTTTGCTATTCACTTAATTAATATTCATGCATTTTTCATCGTCAGTAGTTTTTTTATTTTATAAAATGATATCATTTTCACGAAACGATTATAATTATGAAAATAAAGCTTACAAAATTATTTCCAGGATAAACAAATTAACCAAATCTGGTCGGATAACCTTATATCAGTATATATCTGCAACTTTATAGTTTGGTTAAAATAAATTTTATTACAAGATAGAAATCTCTAATATTTTTAGCATAATCATTTCAGAGGAAAATATATTGATATAATATGCATTCTTTCTAATATTGAATAAAAATCAAACTTGCAATATTAATTTAAATATCAAAGGTTATATTACACGGAACAATATAGGAATTTAGATTTCAACGGTGAGATGGGTGTGACATTTGCCTTCATGTAAAAAATTAATTCTCCGAATTTGAAAATAGCCTAGCGATAATAAATTATTCTTAATAAAATCATGAAGTTCAATATTGTTGGATGATGTTTATTACAAAACAATTACAACACTGATGTGATTCCTATTATCAAATGACCAAAGAACCAACGAACCGTTTTCCTAAAACACAAATCAAATTTCTACCACTCTTATACATTATACAAACTCATCAATGCCAAAGTATATTCACTCAAATATACCCAACCTTAATATATAAACTACATTACCTTAATTGCATGGACCACTGAGATTTTATAAACAGAACAATTAAACAAATGAGATTGCAGCTCATTAAACAGCTCTCTTCATTTGCCAAATTGTTTATTAAGCAAGGTAGGAGGTATACGACATCATAGGGGACTTTTTAGACAAGTAATCTGTTGATGCAGAATGTGTATCGGGTCGGAAAGGCGGCAGATATTAAATATTTCACTGAAAGGATGATGATTTTGGGAATGGATGATAATGGAAGTGTATTATAGGTGCGATTTATTATTAGGAGGGGTTATATGATTAAATATTTGGTTTGTTAAAGATGAATTAATATTAGATTAAATCCTGATATTATTGTTTGAAATAGTCAACGTGATTGAAAAAGTAATACTACAGAAGATTATAAAAAATTTCCTTGACTCAATATAACTTGTATAATTATTCTGATTACTTGAAAAATATTTTTGTAGAAATATTTCAAATGTGTAGGTCTGTAAATTTCCCATAAGAATTTCTTTAATGTCAACATCAGGGTTAAAAAAATATAATTTGATGCTGGTAATGACTGGAATCATATACCTTATCAATAGTGGAACTTTTCCACAAATGGTGTATATAATAGGTTATTTTATGAAAAGAACAATATTGTATCCGAAGTACTGTATTTCCTAAAACTCAAGAGAGCATGTTATTTTGAACCTTACGTACTTTGAAATTTCCAATAAAATAACTTGTTTCTTATGATATAATCGTAAAACCTATTCCACGATATACCAATTCCCACTCCCCACTGTAGTGTTACATATGGAAATATTTCAGCATTGTATTTTTTTTTAACAAATAATGAATACAAAGTAAATAGTTGGTTGTATACGAGATCTCATATCACCAAGTTTATACAGGTTAGGGTGAGAACTGCGTGTAATGATATTATCTCAAAACATTACTGACAAACCTCTGTGAGACAAAATTAATCTCTGACTTTTGGTCAGATATGCATAGTTTTTACTCGAAATATTAGCAGGAAACGCTATTCAATTTAAGTGTGTACGACACCTCTTGACTTCATGATTATAATTAAATCATTCAAATGGCATTTTCTAACAAATGCTGAACTTCTAGAATATCGTCAGAGGCAATACATTTAATATACATGACGATAAAACACAGAAAAACACCTGAGAACAAACTGAAAATCCTAAAATACAAATAACACCACTTCGTGATATTTCCACCTCTAGAATCCTCTATAAACTGTAGAAATTCCATCGTATTTCACTCCCAATAACTAAACATCCGCTTCTCCTTCGGCTACTTAAATTTAGTGGAAAAATAAATCAATGTCAATTGCCCATTAAATTCCTCCAACATGTCTAAAACAAGAAGTGAAGAAGTCATTTTGTTGATTGATAATACACCAGGATTTAGGGATGCCACAGTTAGAATCAAAATAAATTAAGAGACTTTAAGTTTTTCTCATGGAGAACTGCGCAGGTACAAAAAGTACGTAGGCCTAATATAATTTTGATTCCCATAATATTCATATCATCCCGATATGATTTAATTTTCTAATATTTTGAATTAAAACTGGATTTTTGTTCAGAAGAAACACTTTCTTTACCAATCGTAATTTTGAAAATTGTCAAGAATTGTTTCAAATTTGATATCATATTTAATAAATAATTATGGTAAATAGCGTATTGGTATAGAAAATATTTCACATTTGTACTTTGAAGATTACCAACATTTTGATTCGTAATTCAAAGAATGCTGCATTTACTGCAGTATTGTGTTTAGCAATTAAAACTGTTGAAATATATATGTCTTACTAAAGACCAAAAAATATAAGTCGGATTATAATAATTTCAGTTTTCGTTTATTTTTATAAATAAACAAATAGGCCTGCAATATTTTTCAGATTTTCCTCCGTGAGATGTATTTTCTCTTTCCTAAAATATTCAACTGCATGCAATATGAAAATAAACGAAATAAAAGTGCGACAGAGGATTATAAAAGTGATAACGCGAAGTGATTCCTGGAACTGGTATAATAATAATCATAGTTCTTCCATTCAGATGTTTAATTGATGTGATTTTCAGCTACCGGAATTAATATTCGATAAGAGTCTCACTGTGAATTCCCCGTTATTATTTTCATGAATTATGATTAGTCCAATAGCACATATCTCAGCTTCCTCAACAGCATCTCCTGTGTTATAAATGGTCTTGATTGAGATTATCGCAATGTTCTATGTTTCATCCAATTTTGATTTTTGAAAATTTGAATTGAATGAATTTTCTTGATAATAACTTAAGTGTGAAGTGCTGTTGTGATGATATATGCAATAAATGTAAAAATAAAATCAAAATGAGGGAACCAAAAATAAATCTCTAATAATGATCCAAAGTAAAAAATTATACGTGGGTTAAACGAAATACCAAAAATTGACAACCCTGATCAAGATCTTGATTCCATCATTTTATTTTCAAATTTCCTTATACAGAGATACGTAGGAATGTTGTTGTTTCTGAAACAACCTTTTGTTGTATTTTTAAGAGAATAGAATAAAAAAAACACTGTATCTGTATCCACCCATACTAAAATGTTTTATATTACACGTATTGTTAATTAATTCTTCAACACGTTCAGAGAGGTCAGTGCCATCTTCGACTGTTTAGTGCTCGTGTCAGTTAAAACAATAACAAGGTGGTAGGAGAAATGCTTTTCAAATTGTAACACGCATATTTTAGTACTCGTAGGTGTTTACATGTTGCAAGTATATCGTTGCTGGGGGTCATTTTATGTTTCTTTTTGGTATTGAAAGATGTTGTAGTGCGTGTAATATGAAGATATTTGGTGTTTTTCAGAAATGTGAGAATGTAAATATTGTTGAATGAATTATTTGAGATTTATTGTTAGTTTCTAGAGTAATTACAGTTTAATTATTGACTAATTATCAATTCTTTAAATTTCTATATATTCCTTTTGTGGGTGTATTTTACTTTTTTTTTTAGGAAATTGGAAAACGAAAAATCTGTATTGATAATATTTTCTGCAAAATTAAAGATGTATTGTCAATTTCACTAGTATATTATAGGAAAACTACTTCATGATAGTATTAGCGAATAAGTTTGCAAATCTATAATAATATTGGAGAAATAACTACACTATTCCTCTGGGAAATAATTATCTTAATAAAAGACTTGAAAAACAGTAAGCACCTTGCCCAATGGGATTCATTAAAAAAATTGATAATCCCTTTACTTGCAATCTCGAAGGTAATAAGTACAATAAAAAATAACAACTAATATGGTACAATTTGTGGTGTAATTTTTCTCAGAATAAAAGAAAAATGTCGATACAATTGCTTAAGATTGGTTTTATATTACTGTAATGTGATATCAGTTACCAAATTTCTACTAGTTTCCATAATACAAGAGAAATTAGTTTTTTTTAAAATTCAGTTATGTTCAATAACACCAGTGATTTTTTTTAATTGGTTCCATAAATCTATTGCATGATTGTTTTATAATATTTCACCACATTTGCTTCATGTTCAGTGCGCGTATAATTATATAGACTTTATTAACATCGTAAATCTGCCCTATACACATAAAGTAACAAAGTTATTTCTACAGCACTATCTGCAAATAAATTATGCACTTTATGGTGCTGCAGCAGAGCTTTAAGATAATCCTCTATGGACAAGAGGAAAAGTTCTATTTTTATTATTTTATTATTTCTTTTTAGGTTAGAAGAAAATTCGTCGAGAAAAAGATATTGCTGTTTATATTTTAATCAGCTTAAGAAATTGTCCGTTGTAATAATTATTATTTAATATAAGATGCCGTTCTACAGTTTTCTAAAATGTAAATATCATTTAAGACGAGAAAAATAAAAAGACAATAAAATAACATGAAGAAGAAATTTCGAATTTGTTACTTTAATAAGAAATGAAATACTTTATTGTATAACTAATAACCATTAACTAATCCAAATTTATGCCTGTAGAAGTAAATGAGGTGCACTTGGGAACTTAATGTAAAATGAAATTTACGAAATTGCCTATGATAAAAATCCGAAATTTAATTAAATAAATTTTATTTGCGACTATTTAAATTCATACAAATATTACTTCCGAAAAGAATACTCTATTTTATTGAATATTTCTCACTTTCCCTTTTTTGAAATGACTATTTTTCAAAAGGAGCTCGAGCTTATTATATCTAAACATAAATGTAGTGATGGTAGTCTTGATTAACCTACTCTATCTTTTTTTAGTCAACCAAAGTAAATAAAGTAATTGCATTTCGCCAGCACAAATGATCTTTAATTTACTTTATTTTTAATTTCACAAAAAAATTGGAAAATACTAAAAGCAGAAATGTATTAATGCAAGTTCCTCAATTCCAAACAGTGCCTATATAGAATTGAAGGATCGTATCTAAATTTTCATCAATGGTACAACGGAACAGTGAGAAAACTTATGAAACAAATGAAATAAAATATTTTATAGGTGTATAATAGAATATTATTTTTGTTAATTCTGTGTAATGTCATTTATAAAGCATTGACGTATGATTGTGGTTCAGGTCACCTTAGTCGATGGACCTTGCCAGCCGTCGATGTAACTTCGGCAAAACCAACTTAGTGTTGGAGTCCGCGCTTAATGCTGATTAACGGACTACCTAAGTAAGTAAGTAAGGTCTGTAGGTGAATTAGTAATGTCTACTACCGGTACCAGGTTATAAATTATGAAGACTTGTTACAATATGTTCAGAAAAATGGACTTATTAATAAACATGATATATTATTAATAGTAATATGGGCATCTGGTCGCTTAAAATTACTTAGTATGAAACTCAATCTTATCATGTCAAGGTAAATTGACAAAATTTTGTAACCATCCCAAACCACTGAAATTTGTCGCCAAATGCCAATTATCAAAACAAACAATCAATTAGCATAACCACACTAAAAACACAATAAACAAAATACAGAAACTTACTGTAACTTCATATCTTCACCAAAAATGTTCAAAATCCAAACCAAACCAAAATATCGAAACCATCTAAATAAATTTCCGAAAGCTCGGAACCTCGTGCCATACTGATGAAGTGTTACAGCTTCTACTCGCTGTTCACTTCTCGATGGTAGCTGTAGAAGAACTGAGTGTATTTTGTAGAGAGGACAGAGTTTTATCTGTTCGACAGAAAGCATGCTTTGAACGTGGCGCGAACATTGTTGGGGAGGGGGAGAGATGAAGGGGGGTGAAGACAGGTGAATTTTAGAGGGGGGTATAAGGGTTGTATGGGAATATTAAGAAGGGAGGATGTTTTTGATTGATTTGGAATTAAATGGTTTTTTTGTTTTGTTGTGGGTGTAAAGTAAGGGTATATTTTGTGTTATTTTCATATTGGGTGGAGATTTTGGAGAAAATAAGAACGGTCGAATTTGTCGAATATAGGGGTATTTTTCCCCTGCAAGAAGCCATCTTTTGCAACACAGCTTATCGGTCTCCAGGGAAAGCAAGTGCAATAGAGAACACAGAAAGAAACAGGATATGTGTGTTGAAAAAGATGGCTTCCCGCTGAAAAAAATACAGATTTATTTAGTAAAAGTCGATCAGTCGAAATAAAAGACTAAAAAATCGAAAGAAAAAAAGAAAGTCAAAAGAAAGAAAGTCGAATTTCGGAAAAGAATCGACCAGATTAGAAGTAAACGAAGAGTCGATTCCAAAATCCAGCAAGATCAAAAATCAAAATATGGGTAGACCTGACTTTTAAAATGAATCTACTCATGCTAGAATCGAAGTTTGCTCGTTTATATTTAGGAAAAGTGGACTTTCGAACTCTGTCCTATACTCTCCAAATTAACGCGATTCGACTTGAAAATCCAGTAGGACGAGAAAATAACATTACTATAGTAACTCGATTTTCGAATTTAGTGGAGGCTGAGTAAGTATAGCCACTCGATTTTTTGTTATAATATTATTACCACACAAGAATATTATAATTTAATATGATAATAAAAATATCTTAAAAACTTTCAAAATATTTCATTGTAGAGAATTCCAATATCCAACTTACAAAGTTAATACGAAGATCATGATGTGAAGTGTATTATACGAGTATCTGTACAAACTTCAGTTTTTAATGGTTTAAAAAGTTGTCATTGAATAAAAACTTACAAGCAGCATCCAGTCTCATAAAAAACATTGAAGTTGGTGATACATAATACCTGCATTCTTAATTCCTATTAATTGATAATAAAAAACCTATGAAAATATTTTAGTAATAAATTGTACCATATTCCTAAACACGAAAATTGAGAAAAACATTACCGAAATGCGACATAAAAGATTACACAATATTTCCAGCATCCAGTTCAATGTTATTTCTTTTCTCCTGATAATACATCACTACATTACACTACGAGAAAGCAATATGTCATTCTCTTATATATTGAAATATTACTCTGTGTTCATGAGAAAGAAGACAAATACGAATCTGTTCTATATTTATATGTATGTATTTTTTCTTATTTATGTTATTTTTTTCATTCAGTGTTTGAAATCATGTTACGAAGAGAAGACGCAACACTATATACGATGTACATACATCAGATGTAGTATGAATCTAGTATCACTATATGTTAAGTAGAATGAAAATGATATGACAAAAAAAGTGGTAGGAAATTGCACAAATTATCAACATTTTTCATAATATGAACATAGTAACCATAAACTAGCATCACGCCATGTTATTTCACATATATTATTAATCACACATACCGATTATTTAACTGATGTTAACGTAAAATTAAACATTAGTTCTACAATAACGCCTCAAAATCATATTTCATTTCCATTAATCCTCTCGCTTATTGGTTCATATATAGCATATACCTTCTGAAAGCTATATAATAAGCCCGTTCCCGTTTTCGATGTCGTAATTTGGAACGACATCTCATAGATGCACTTTCGTCACGTGATATTCATTAATCCAATAGAAACGTGAGGAAATTTCTATAGTGATAGAATATTATCTCTTTTTGTAATATATATCATATACGGTTTATATCCACATTGATGTTTGAAATTTAGCAAAAGGGGAAAACGAGGAAAAGCTATTTAGAGAAGTCAGCAAATTTGTTATTATCAGAAAATTTTCAAAATAAACTCTTTTAACGTGGAAGTTTTAAAATGCTCATAAAAATGGAATCAATTGTTTATATGTGATTTCAAACCACCAATAATAAAACCTCTAATTATTCATTTTGATTAATACTATGTTTTCAACTCCTGACATGAGACCGAAGCAGAGATACATAAGTCATTACTCTGATAGTGGTCGACCCGTTTCTTTCTGCAGACCCAATTTCGTCCATCGGTCGAAAGAGGATCTTGAGAGTTGAGACAATCCATTTATTGTAAACTTGCCTACTCAAATAGCAAATTACGGAATCAAGTTGATATTACTGTATTAATTCGATTTCGTTGCTTGTAAATATCTTTTCATTTGAAGTTTTGCTTTCTTTTCCATCACATCAGTTAAATTTAAATTACGGCTGCTGCTATGAGAATATAAAAATTTGGGTTTTCTTAACATGATAATTTAATTAATCAGCAATGTTAGCAACTTTTGACATAATTATTTTGAATAATGAATTCATTTATGATGAAATGTGAAAGAAAAATCCAACACCATTTTTATTTAACCAATAGTATACAGCCGACTTCACTATCTATACAACACTTTACAGTACTATACTACGCCGTGTAGATACCGTACCTAACGCACATCATTACTTCTTATGAGTTAGTAATTTACATAGTACTTTATGCACCTCTGAGCTCTGAATTCGACTGGAATATAATCAAGTTTATTTCAGTATAAGTAAATGTAAATTTTTATTCCAGCAGAGATACATCAGAGTACGTGTTAATGTACACATACAGAGGAACATCTTACAGACGCCTGTATTTCCCTGAGAGAAAAAATTATGGATTTCTAAAATCATTTATACGTGTAACCGAGCAATGTACTTGGGACCTCGTAAAATATTTTTATATTTATAATAGAAAATTTTCTGCTCTCAAAATAATTCGAAATCATAAAAGTAATATTTTATTCAAGTACAGTAGGTCTATTTCTTCTCACTTTACAATCATATTTTTAAGTCATAATTTCAAGTTGTGAGTTCTTCTCTTATTTTATAAATAGAGAGAAAAATGCATGCTGCAACGACCACAGACAGTAAAAAAGCAGATGACAATCTGACAGGCCGTTCACACCAAATTGGATGGATGTCAAAAATAAATGATTACGTATGCCACACACAATCAAGCCAACCTATTACTTATATTATTGCATTATATAAGATACCAATTGCTACACATTAGTTTATTTGTGGTTGTCTCAATGGCGTAATATTGAATTGTGTTATTTTCTCATAATTTTATTTGTGTAACAATAATATTATACTGCTTTCATTTTAATTTAAACCATTATGATATATAGGCGACAGACCCACTGAATGGTCGAAACTGTTTCTAATAATAATGTATTATTGATATTACCTTACAAAGTATCAGATAATGTATAGTCATAACTTACAGATAAAATGCTGAAATTTTCAATTATATTTTTATCATTATTTAATATTTTCATTATTATTTATAACTAAAAATATTAGTAGCAAATACAATTCTCTTGATAATTCTTAAAAGATTCTGGTATGTGATGCAGCTAGGTATCAGATTAAAACTTTACTCTCTCTCCAATAATTATATGTCTTTATATAAATCTAAATTACCTTATTTAAGTTTGATAGTAACCCATATTACTAATACCTCTCTCTGCCTTCCTTTTAAAAAACTGTGGTAGTAAATGTCAATAAATTATAGGACAAAATATCCAACCTTTCCATCCCTCATATTGTTAATTTATAACCAATCTTTCATCAAGGATTATTATACCATCACACAAATTTTGGGACCTGTACCTTCGATAGTCAGTGCAAGATGATATGTTATGACTTTATGAGATTCGAGAATTTTTGGCATTCTTATCAATTCTCACATAATATAAAAAAGTAATCATAATACAAATCACTACATGTTTTATAATTCGTCTTCAAAATTATGGATTAGACCACTTGAAAACACCATAAAATACTGGATTGACGTTTCGTTTGCTATATTATCCTACGATAATATAGCAAACGAAACGT
>JAQIWE010003233.1:0-12042 GCA_034698565.1 Campodea plusiochaeta | reverse complement strand
GTATACAGGTGCTTTAACTTATTACTACCTAAGATGGTAATTTAAAAGAATGAAATTATTACACTGGCACGACTGAAGGTTTATTCCTAAAGAAAATCATATAGTAATAAAATTCTAGATGAGGAAAGGCGAATGTTGATGATATCAATTGAATTTTTGTTTCAAATCAGCAAACTATCAACAAAATAGTTCATATTTCAGATCAAAATACTTCATTAAAGCATAAAGTGTGACTTTTTCATCTTTTTTTGCCATGAAACGTTTTCAGAGCGATATTTTTAGAATTCGTAACATAAATAAAATTTCAAAATGGTAATTTACAGCTGCCTATTCGAAATGGGCAAAATACCCTCAGTTTTTTTTATTTTTATATTCGTAGGACGACAATAAAAATCACTTTTAAAATACTGACCAACTATTTCATGTAATTCGATCAAAAATAATCCATTTACATAGACATAAACAGTTAACGATTTGTAATAAACAATATTACTCCATTTTTATTACAACTATAAGAAATTACAATTTCTTCCTGGTAACAATAATTTCAAACTCCTAATTGCATTAAAAAAATCCACTTACACCCACGAAAAAAACACTGAAAAGTGTAAATTTTATTTGTACAATAAAAACAGAAATTATTTGTATCAAGCACCAATTTGGGAGTTTGTTAACGAGAGTGGGAACGAAAACAGTTGCGCAGATGGCAGATTTAATTACAACATAAATCAGAAAAAGAACCTGTTTGAAAAATGAGCCCAAGAAAAAGATAACAGTAAAATATTCCGATCATGGTTGAAGCTCAATATATTCACATTAAGAAATGGTGTGTTTTTATATAGAAAAGATAAAAAAATTATTTATTGTTTACGAAAATGTTTATATAATAAGGTCTTCCGGATCTGCAGAGACCAAACGCTGGACAACTGGTGTCAGTGTTAAACCTGTAATTTGTCAGGAGTTGCGTGGTGGAGAGCCTCTTGCCGTTCTGAAACTTTTTTGAAGTTTCCCTTACTTTCATGAATTGAATCACACTCAGTACTATATACAGTGAGAGAATTTATAGTGCCTTGTGTGGCAGTATTTGTGAAGTAAAACCTTTCGAGTTTTTTAATTAACATCTCATTTTCAGTTACAATTATTTTACCTCTATCAAAAATCTAATATTGTAATTGTTATAAAAAAATATCTAAAGCAAAATGGATCTTTAACACTTCTGCCTCTTAAGCGTAATGAGTCTTTGACATTATAACTTCATCTGTATCTTTTACTGGTAATATAATTATACAAAAATTTTGTTTTTCTCCAGGTACTATTGACCGTTTCACATGAATTATACTCCACTTTTGATTTTGCATAACTCACTTATCTGCCAATATTTGAAGTAATTTAATTGATGAATATGGTATTGGTAATACAATTGACATCTTGGAGAAAATTTTAGAAAATAGTAGCAAAGTAACACGTCTTCCAAGATCCAGGAGTGGAGTATAATTCATGTGAAACGGACTATAGAAAGTAACCCAGCTCTAAACTATATGCTGTAAAAGTAAAATAAGCAATTACGATTTTCTAAAGTTACCGGTAATTCTTAATTTGTATATGAACAATTTATCTAATGAGTATATTACTTCCATGTACATAGCACAGTATAATCTGAAACGCTGACATTATCCCAAGACAGTTTCCATACATCCATGGCAAACATTTCATTAAAAAATACAAACTTTGAATATAAATTCCAAACCAAAAATCGTTTAATAGTTTATTGTTCTCAATATCGAATAAATTTTTGCCACATAATTTAGTATTCCATTCTATGCCTCATGTAACCTGTCATTTAAGGTGGTTCATGAATAAATACAGACATTTATATTTCCTACACACATGCATAAAAAACATTGTAAAGTTATAAAGTATAAAACGCCGTATCTGATCTGTGAAAAAGATAGCTCTTGGCACTGTTTTAATATATGCACTTAAATCTTGCCAGTAATAATAATTTCAGAAGCGATTTTGACTTTAGGTTTATGGGTGAAATAGAGCATACAATCTACTGGTTTTGACGCAAATATATAATTTGGAATAAGATAATAGCAGAATAAGTTATGGACAAAATAATTTTAAAAGGTTTAGTTTCTCATCAGGCTGTAATCATCGATGACCAGATTTTTAATGTTTTGTGGAAGTCGGTAGTTTTGCATATTATAACATAAATGGGACATCGAGTAATGATTATATACCTGAGGATTTAGGCTAAGACTAAGCTACGTTTTATATAAAAAATGAATAAGATTGATTTGCAAATGTTGCATGACTGTGGTCGAGAAAAAAAAAGGTTGGAACGCTGAGTGAAACCGGACAAGACATCAATTCACTTGGAAGGCATTTATCAACCACAATACTTTTAATTTTAATAAAGAGTATCTTCATCTTAAAGAGTTGGACAACTGTCTCGTTAGCCATACTGGAGTAAATAATTAATTTTGAAAATATCTGTAAGCCTTCGCAAGAAACTACTTTTCTTAATTGGAGATAAATGTAAAAATGTATTTTTACTATATTTTTTCATTTAAAAAATGCAGTCAATATACAGTCAGTATGAGATGATGTTCCCTTGTTCATACTTCAAAACGAAACCAGTAAGAATATGTACAGCAACAAAAGTTTATATAATCGTTTACTCTCATTCTTGTGGTTGTTGTGAAATAATATTTGAGTTTTATATTTCCATTACCATTAAAGTTTATTACAACAGCGAAATGAGTCAACAGTAATCCCATCTAGGGACTGTTCCAGAATAAAAAGTGAACTTTTTTTTTCTTTTTTGGTCGTAACACATTTCGCAGATTGAGTTGTCATTGAAGGCAATATTCCATGACATTTATGCGGCAATAAAATATTTTCAAATAACCCTATAAAAAGCACCTTATTCTTTAACAGCCCAATAACATTGTGACTTATGAAGTGTACCGGGACAAGCAATTACTTGAAGATTTCATTATTTACTCCACTACCATAATTAAAAAGTTGGGATTTTTTTTAATGGAGGTGGAGCAGAACTGTTTGCAAAATAAATGTCCATCGTAAGGATCGTTCTTTCAGCCTACGTTTTCCCTCCCACAAGTCCGAATTGATGGATAGCACCTGGCAAGCCTGACCACGCCTAAACACGCCCTTTTCAACGATCTTACATGTTGCCAGCACTTTTTGACAAGCTTTTGAAATTGGGAGATTTTGGTCGAATTATTCGAGCGCGGTATAATTCGTACGTTAATTATATGGGCAGGCTGTAACGGGAGCTGACATATTTAAATGCTCAAGAAGTCGTAGATCTCTCAGAAGACGAGAAAAAAATTGGTGTTTTCGCAATTTTCGGGCAGTTTCAAAGGTTTATGGATTTTTTTTCTTAATTGTTGGATAGTTTTGATTTAATAGGGGTGATAAATTGATGCCGAAGAGTCCCGTCTATAAAATGTTTAGTATTATGCTGATTTACGAAATATCAGAGTACATGTTTTTTTTTTCGCTCAAAAGAGAAACTAGTAAGATATACTAAACCCCAAACGAATTGATAATAAAGCTATTGTGAAAAGTAGTGAAGAGCAAAGCTAAAGTTTTAATATCTAAAATAGGTGCTCTAAGCATCAACGGAATATTTGTAATTTTGAAATGAAGTTATAAATCAGCCTAAACTGTGTTTGATAATGACATAACAACTTAGTCAGAAAGTGTCTTTATTATTATTTACTCGACCATCACATCTACTTGATGAAAAACATCGGCATTTCGATCATCTAACATAGCTTCAAATAAATTCTTTTATACAACTGAATTTTCTTCGACTATACAAAACGAAACACCACTGGAGCTCAACACAACTATTTTCTCATATAATATATTTGCAATATATTATATTCTTGGCAACATTGTACTAGTGTTGCTCCCTGCTGTTGTATTTGTGATTTAAGGTGGGCGTACGGAGCGTGATGGAACCAAACCCCTGAGGAGATGAACAACTCCTGAATCCCCCCCCCCACCTCCACCTCCCAACACCCCTCTATCTCTATGGGATGATGTGGGAAACTGAACACCATGTATAGGAATATAAGATGCATTTATATAAGGAAGAAAATATTTTTAATACTTTTTTGATCTGTTGAAACTTGAAAGGGATATAATTATTTCAGCAACTGATTTTCCTTTTAAGTTTTAATTGTGAGATTTGTGACCAAAATATTTTTAGATGCTCTTTCGGTTGATATAAAATTATTGTTGACTGTTCATAATAAAGTAGATTTGGATTAATTAGTATTATCAGGAAATCGCTTTGTGGTATTATACATACAAATCTTAAGTTAATTCTGGCTATTTCTAAACTATTCTGAGGGATTCAAATTTAAAATAATTCGCACTGTCACATAAATCTGAAAGACGAAAAAAAAGTAATTGCTTGAATTGAACAGAAGTCTGATAGGTATTTGGTAGCTGGTGAATACGAATTCCGATGATGAAGTCACAATGATTTCAATTCATTCATTTTATTATCTGAAACTTGCTGGGTTTTTATTTGAACCTTCTTTCCAGAAATAATTAACTTAAATAAAGAAACATAAAAAACTTTCATAAGGAACTCTTTTATATGATACTCATTTTGATACTTCTGATGCCTTTCCGCTTTCTCGAAAATACAAAATCCACCCCAAAAATCTCCATATAACCACCCACATCCGGAAACTACCCATAAGGGTTCACCGACCTCTGAACCTGAAGTCCACCTGTTGTTGTTTCCCATATAAAATTGTGGTAGGTCAACCTATATGTTTATTTTCCGGTATCTCTCTTCGTCTTTGGGAAGGCCGACTAGTATCTATCTATGTTTTCAACAGAGGAAGCTGTCCTGTAGGTTTTCAGACCATTGTATGGGGAAAAAGCCAATTTAATACGAGTTTTTTCAGTTCTAGTTTCCACAGGGAGGCGGGGGTATTAGAAACAAGTTGGATAGTTCCGTACCGTAAAGCACGATTATGTGGTTTTTACTTGATACACATAATATAAATGTTATGTAATTTTAGTTTTTCTTGGAATTTGGCTGTGATTAGAATGCATTTATATGTGAGGATCTCTGTTACAATTGAGATGTTTATACGATAGAATGGGAATAGATTTCTCTATAAAAAATATAGTTATTCATACTCAACTTTAATACAGATTTATGAAGATTACAGATACATGTATATTTTATAAAAGTTGCCATCATAATAAAAATTAATGAGGTTTTAATATATTTAACAATGTTCAACTTGAAATATTTGTTATTAGTACATTAAAAAAAGGCTAAAAAGATAGCTTAAAATGTAGTCGAAAAACAATCAAATAATTATCCTAAAAAATCTGCTGCTAAATGCAACTATTTTGAGCTTCTTCAATTAACTGAATTCGCCTATGATGATACAATTAACTTTAAATGTCTTAATTCACCAACATCAAAATATTTTTTTCACATGCAACCAAGTCTATCCCTGAATGGTATGCAACACCGTACACTCCCTCGGCAGCATCATCTACGGCTGAGACTGCCATCAACAGCATGCGTGCTACTTTCTTGTCTTCGCGTGTATCATATTTAAATGAGTCATTAAAAATGTGATATTTAGATGAAAAAGTGTAAATTACAAATTTTTCAAATCGCCTTTCACTTCATTGCTACCTTGACCGATATGGAAATATGAACTTTTTGGAAGTTGTTACTATTTTATTATTATTTGGATAAATATTCTAAGTAGCGACATTTATTATTATTTTTATCCTGTAGGCTATATTTGTATCATTTTGTTACTCCAAGGTTAAAATGTTCTGAAAATCGAAAGGATTATAATAAAACTCTCACAATTTAGTATTTCCTTCAATGATTGAAATGACGGATAAGAAAAATCTGTTGTTTTTTCTCACAGGCTAAAAGTGTATAATTATGCAGATCAGTTATTTCATTGAATGCCCAGCACAATGACAGATATTGGTTCTCATGTTTTTTCCATTATTATATTTAACAATACGCAAATAAAACAAAGCTAATTTTTGTTTTAGATTATATTAATGGGGATTCTAATGTCAAGTTATTATCCTACTTTATAATAAAAGTAATTATTTACGGTTGAGATTTTTTATAAACTGATTTTTTTAAATGTGAAAATTCAGAGTTAATATTCCAACTTTCTTGGAACTCAAAATGACAAGTAAGTAACTGGCGAGTGCAAGAAATAATTTAATTTTGTTTTCTAAGTTCAATTTTTTAAGCTGCCTTGTATTTCAAGTCAAAGATATCACAATAATATAAGCAAGAGAAGATTAAAAAACATGAACAATGCAGTTCTATTTTCGTGTTATAAAGAATTCTTATTTTCGTGAATTTTTCTACTGAAAGCAAACCAATAATTGAAGCGTGACGTCATACACTCACAGGGTCAAGGATCTGTACTGAATGATGTTATAAAATTTAATCCCAATCAAAACCCTTACATTGTTATCGGATCATAACACCCTTTTTCGATAACAGTTTAAAAACCGTAAAAGATCAACAACATTATATAACCGTACAACCCATTTCACTTTTATTTAACCCAACCCAATAAAAAAATCGAAGGTTACCGAACCCTAGTAATAAAAAACCCTTTACCCAAAGTACAACCCTATTACGCAATAGCTCTCCCTTTTCTCATATAATTCAACCATCCAAAATATACGCTTTATAACTCCAGTATAATAACTCTCCCTTTTCTTATATAATTCCAGCACCCAACAAGCGAATACAACAACAACAACCCGAGAGGAAGGTTCACCGAACCCAAGCGAGGGTGGTTCACCCATAAATAACACAAACCCCCTCCCGTCTCCAACGACCCTGACGACCCTAACAAGAATGGCTGAAATTCCACCTGATCAAGACGATGTGGGATGGAGACCCCAAACATCTACACCTGTAAATGTGACCCAGGGTGGAGGATATTATGATAATCCATTGTCAACTTCTGCTGCCATTTTGAATATTCAACATGGCGAAGAGCAAAGTCCAACTGTTATTTTTGCTGATTATAGTTACTCCAAACATTTGGCTGATAAGCAGGAGAAGATTTTTCAAGAGTCTGCTTGGATGTGAGTAATTTTTTTTTGTTTATTTGGAAATTTGGTGGTGGGAATTTGCTGATATTCAATTACGTAAAATGTTCATATAAAAGAAAGATTTTTTGGAAGTCAGTAAATAAAATTATGAATGCTGATAAAAATGTTACGTACTATTAAAATTAATTTTCAATCTGAAAATATTAATTGAATTCTCAGATTAAGAGATTCTAGTTATCTTCACCGCAGAGGAAATCACTTGGAATTTACACCAAAATTTGGCGTTGTAAACAATAACTATATAATTATATTAGTGAAACATTTTAGAAAAGTTTTAGACTGCAGATGTGTTTGAAAACTCTTCAGTAGAACTACGTGTATATCTTCAATCCCAGTTTATTTATTTCTGATGTTTCTATATACCATTGTTGCTTTGCTTTTGAAGAACATTTATGTTTGTATAGTTTGTCTAATTATAAGTATTACTAAATGTTTCGTAATAACAAACTAATATCGGAAAAAGGAAAACCCCTTATTATAACAATACTATTTTCTAAATAAAAACAATCACCAAAAATATAAAAGAAATAAAAACA
This sequence comes from Campodea plusiochaeta, assembly GCA_034698565.1. NCBI lineage: Eukaryota > Metazoa > Arthropoda > Diplura > Rhabdura > Campodeidae > Campodea > Campodea plusiochaeta. The sequence continues at coordinate 4,327 of JAQIWE010003233.1, read as the reverse complement.
GATTTTCCAAGACAACAGATACACAGTAAAAACGATACATCTTCTTAATTACTATTATATCTCAACATGCAACATAGATATCACATACGCTAATAATGATGTAACATGACAATAGGAAAAAAAAATCTCAAAAAACGTTTCACTTCAAAAAATATTTCTTTTCGTCAATAATATAATGTATCTGCTGGTCTGTGAAACAACTAAGAAGGAAAACTAAAACGAATAACTCAACCAAATAAAAAATATGAGTCCATTGTTTAGAGCGTTCTTGAAGCAAAAGATAACAATCGGTAAGAATCATTACAGGACTCCACCCATTATCATAATAATAATAGTACAATGACAAATACTTTGCAGTACCATGGGGTTCATCTCAGGATGTCAGAGGAAATGTAATTAAAATTGAATTCAAATGTACTAGCAGTGGTCGATTTAGCGAAAAATTTCAGAACTTTGGAATTTATTTTTGTTTCTGTTTTTGTATTACGCCGTCAATATGAATTGTATTTTTGAGCAGAAAAATTACGAACCGAAAATTTGATTGCGTAATTTAGGAAGATGGTGAAAGCAGAAGAAAATTTATATTGAATTTCCTAAGGAAAATATCACGTATTTCCGAAAATTACACATAGTAATTACGCACTAAAATATTATATACTTTCTCAAAACTTCGGAATACTATTCTTAAAAAATCTGTGTTGGATTGCATAAAAAATGTTTGACATTACAGTAAATTATTGTGCAGTGTATTATGGAAGAGAAGCTTTAAAAAGTCATAAATAATTCTATAAGAAATCTATACGAAACGGCAATTGAAACAATATAACATTGTAGCAATAATGAAAAGTCATTTACATAAAATTTCAATTTTATGAATAAATAACTTATTAATATTCTTTCTGAGAGAAATGGATTCATATGTGTTTATCATTTTTTAGCATATACGTTGCAAATCTTGATAAAAGCAAAGAGTCTTGGCTGAAATATTGGATTTGCAACGTGTAAGCTAAAAAATGATTAACTTAATAATGTTGTAGAGCACATTCACATCGCAACAGCAATTTAACAAACATGTAAAACAAATAAATAATAAAAATATGAAATGAAAAAAAATCTTCAGTTGTAACACTGTTTCTGTAGACTGCACGAAACATCTTACCATCGCAAATAAAAAGTACTAGACATTCATCATTCAAAAATGCGGCTTAGAGAGATCTCATATAATAGAATGATATGTAGATATGTGGCCATGCATGAATAGAAGTTCTGTTAAAGTTGGGTGAATGGATTGTGGAGTGTTTACTTTTTACTTAGGAAGATATTAGTACTTACGATATACCTACACCAGCGTAGCGGAAGGAAAGGTCAAATATGTTTAAAAAGGGTTGCGGAAATTATTTACATTGCAGTGATCATTATTGATGATTAGAATTCTAAAAATAAGAAGCAGTTTTTTTTATTTTTTTTATAATAAACTAGACTTCGTCGATAAATTACTTTTTTTTATAATGTTTCAATACTTGTCATTTTAAAAATTCTTTCAAGTTATATATCTATAAAAATTATATTTAAAAGTGTGCGTTGAGTCATTTGGGGGTCTCGTTTTATTTTGTACACGTTTTATGTACTACTGGTTCCTTTTCACTTTGCTTTCTATTGTACTTGATAATGTTGATATCCTGTAGGAGAAAGAAAAACTGTATAGAAAAACGAGGCCCTCCTACTGATTCCAATACTTTTACATTAGCAAACATCAGCACTAAATCATTTTCAAGAACTGATCTCAAAAATATCTTCTTTACTTTTAATATAAGTACAGCTTCGTGTACAGCGAAATTTCTAATGTTGATAAAAATTTCATACAATAATATATTACGTTTTCGCAAACAGTGATAAATTCTATAAGTGCATTTAGTGCGATTTCACTAATGCTATGCAATGGAAAAATAATCTAAAGAAGTTTTGCAAAAGGGGTTAAAATAAAGTACGATATTTTATTTTCACTATATTTATGACAGTATACAAAATATTTTATTATATGCTGGCGATTTTAACGGCAGAATGGAAAACGAACTACTGAATATAATTTGTATGCTTTCAAACGAAATCTATTAAACGAAAAATATTCACATCAAAATTATTATAATATTACTTATTTTTTATTACACTTAATTTACCTATCAAATAAACTATAAGACTCCACCAAAAATTATAACACATGTTGTTCTATAAATAATAATATGTCTAGCATGATTTTCGACAGCTTAGCCTTAGGGTAAATTGTTCTAATCTAAGTGCTTGTTTACTTTACGTATCGCCCTACACTGTCACTCACACTTCAAAACAAAGTTATTTCACACTTAAAGTAGCTGTACAGCTTGTACCAGACCACCCTGGATAATAATGAAATTATTACAGGCAGAAAATGAAATCAGTTTTTAAAATTTGCTGTATTTCGCGAATTTGTGAACTAACTGATTTTTTTCATTGACATATTTTAGGTAAATTCGGAATACACAAATAGTAGCACCGAAATTTTACAGGAAATGTGAATTTTTGTATTATCTTTTACTTTATTTCTTCCATATCATTGAACAGCATACCATAATTATTAGAAAAGGTAGCTCTCGAATATAATATTCTCATTTTATCGAAATATCATCAGAAGTAAATTAACAATATCTGAACGGTTTTTCATCTGATAATACTTGATTTGGGTTTGATATTGACTGACTTATTTCGATTTCGAGATATCTCGCATGAATTATCATGGCGTACTAGATCAATTATTTCAGCCGGTATTTGGAAGATATGATAAAATTACAAATAATTATTTCTGATGCTGAGATATTTTATGTTTCCTCATATTATTAAAGGAGTATTTTTTCCAGCGGGAAGCCATCTTTTCTAACACAGCTTAGTGGTCTCTTGGGAAAGCAAGTATAATAGGGAACAAAGAAAGTAAAACGACTTATGTGTGTTGGAAAAGATGGCTTCCAGCTGGAAAAAATACAAGTTTAAAACCTATTTCAAACTGTATTATGCAAATCGACCGGAACGTTGATGCAATATACGGTTTTTAAATTTAAACAATTATTCATTTTTAAAAACATTTAGAATAATAAAGACAACGATTCGCATAGTTGACAGTTTTCAATTCTCCATAATGCACGTATTTGAAATCAATCCACAGGACACCTTTTTTCATTTAATTTCTTAACAGAAGATCTCTGATAATAATTATTCCATCCACCCAAATCCATTCAATTTCGCGAAAACTCCGAATCCACCCAAAAAGATGATGTGAGAGCATCGACTCCAGCTAGAACACCATGCTGAATAACATCTCTGTAAGCGACCACCCTGTTCTGTAATTAATCCACGAACATCGTACATAATATACTCGAGTATACTATACAGCACCTGTGTGTGGCCAAAGATAGGAATATCGAATAAGGTGTTTGCTGAATGATTTCATGCAATTGTGGAATTACTCCTTTCTTCACGAGAGAGATTGGAAGATCTGATTGAAATTATTGCATGATGCTGGGAGATCTTTTCAGTAATGGTGTGAATTTCACTTTGGGATGAGAGAAGAATTTTAACGTTTTCATTTTGCTTTATAAGATATACTAAAGATATTAACTGCTCGCAAATAAATATCTTGCATTTTTAACGTTGAAATAAGGAATAATATATTTTCTATTTATTCTTAATTTTTATCATTATCCATAATTAATACTGTTGCCACTAATATAGAGGTTTCTGAGCTCCTTCCATAAGTATCAATCGTATTCGTTGAAGATATCATCGGAGACATTTTAAAATCTTTCTTAATAATACATTCAATTAAATATGGAAAGCAAGTTCAGGGTATTAAAGCAAATCTGATTTTACGTATTTCAGTATTTTTCATATAACCGTATATTGAGAGAGGATTTGACGAGGCAGTTGAAAGCTTGAAACTCAGTAACCAATTTAGCTTACACGAATCATCTTTCTATTTCTTATTACAACCAGAAGTTCAAAACAGTATAACATTTTATATGGAAGTATACAAATACCTTACTTTTTTGTGTCTCTCAAAATCAAGAACTATTTGCTTGTTTCCCTTTTTTCATCAAAAAGGAAGAAAAAAGCTTGACACACATCCTTATTTTAGAAAGCAGTAGGAGACATGAATATGACACCTTCCTCTAACGAAACTTTAATGTTTTTTATGACAAGTTTTAATACATTCCATATTCATAAAAAAAAGCTGTCTCAAAAACGCCCCAGACTTTGAACCCATCAAAACGCATTTCTTATTTAAAACAGAAACCGGTAG
>JAQIWE010003232.1:0-12042 GCA_034698565.1 Campodea plusiochaeta | reverse complement strand
AAGGAACTTCGCTGAAATATTGACAAAGATATTTGTTTCATTTATGGATTTTTCACCCGTATTAATGGAAAACTTTATTTTATATTATTTGTTATACTGTACATCAACTATTCCTTTAATATAGGTTCTCTTATAAAGAAGTTTCGTATGTTAATGCGAAGATCCTGCTACTAAATACAATGTAAAGAAAATTTAGTTTCATAAAAAAACAGGAAATACTCACTAACTTGTCAATATAGAGATCTGATTTTTTTTTTAATCTGCAGATTACAACTTGTTTTGACGGAAGCTTGCTTTAGGCTATCAACATACAGAATTGAAACAAATTGCGACGCAATTTTGCATTTCAAACTGCATGGAAACAGTAACCACGCAGCTACGATTATTGTAAGAATTATAATATTTGTCGACGTACTGATCTTTACTCCAATCAACTTAATGGAACGCTGTATATACGAAACCACTAAAGTAGCAGAACAGGTTAGTGACGTAACTTAAAACGAAATAATTAAGTTCTTCAAAGGAAAAAAAATCAGAAATGATAAAAACTATTAAGCAATTGGAGAACTTTGGATATAACAAGCAATCACTGGTGCAAATTAAAAACAAGTGAGAATGAAAGTAGCTCTATTATGAACTTTCAGACGTAAAAGTTTCTTTCATCTTCTTTACATTTTTCACTTTTCACTACTTTTTCTGGGAAATGAACAAAAAGAAATTAGATTATAAATTAAGTATGAATGAAAGAACTTTTCAGACGGGTTTTCTTCATAGTATTATCATTTAAAGTGTTAAAAGAAGTTGAATTTATCTTCACGTCTACGAAAACACTGCTTTTCACGCTCTTTAAAAACAAACCTTTTTTCATTTCTTGATAAAAATAAATGGGTGGAATTGCACAAAAGTTCCAACTAAAATAATTTAGGAGTTTTGAATTGTACAAAAAATTCTAGTCAATTTTGAAGAGAAACTGTGTAACTTTAATAATGTTGGTCTAAAGTGTTAATTGTGCATTTACAATGAGTTTTGGTAGAAATGAAAAAAAAGGCAAAAAGCTTTAAACCTTTCTTTAGAAAATTGTACAATCATTACAGAAGTTTCAGTCGTTTCTGCTATTCGTATGTTAATATTGCGATATTTAATTTGCTTTGGAATATTCGTAACTTATATAGGAGTTAATTTCACACTTACTGTACGAAAATTCAAATATTAAAAAAAGTTTTTATATAGTTTAGATCTTTATTATAATTATTATGTACTGGTATAAAATAAGAGATCTATTCAAAAATGAGAAATTCATTGTGAACCAAATTAAAGAATATAATAATATCCATGTTAGCGTAATCATATCATCGCACTGTTCATTGAAAATAAAAAATTAATTTGGAAAATAAAATTGTCACATATATTATATATTAAACGCAGGGAACATTTTAATGCACTTACATGTAAAGGTAATTCTTACTATCTGTAAGGAACAATATCGAGAATTGGAGAGAGGGTTGGTAAAATTTTAACATTTACGAGAATGTATGATTTCTTCAGAAGTCAGAAAGTACACATACTTTTAACACAAGTAAAGATGCTGAAAGTCCACAAGGTAATTGTTAACATTTTAAGAACGCATTGCACATTGAATGACCTAACTAAATTTAAGTTATCCGTAAATTACAATTCTGAAATGCTTACTTTGAAAATGTATAATGTTGAAAATTTCGGCAAAACAAAACGGCGATTGCGTACAGAAAATTGACCTTTTAGACATTAATGCTGTTCTATAGAATATACCACATGCAAAAATATAAGCTGATTTCTGAAACCACCAGACAACATTTTCCCAACCACTTACTCCCCAGTGTAGATTGCAGAAATAATATAGGATTGCCATTCATGTCGGAAATATACGATATCTTTAAGTGTGGACTGAAAATTTCAAATTAATTTTTTATTCATTAAAGTTAAAAGAAAGTTCAATAGTACTATGATATTTTTAAAAGTAATATCTTACTGTTTTAAACAGTGCTATACAGGCGCGTAGCCAGGATTTCGAGATAAGGGGGTACGCCAAAGCGATATAAAAGACCTTCCGAGGAGTGCCACCATGGCTGGGGCGGAAGAAAATTTTGAAAAATTAAGGTGAAAACTACACATTTTTAAGCAAATTTTGCAAGTGTTTTATGAAATGAGATTGTTTCTCATCATTTTCCACAATTATGTCTAATTTTTCAAAGTTTATAGTTTTAGAGTAATTTTCAGTTTTATCTTAGTCAAGAGAGGGAGGGGTTATGACCACCAAAACCCCTCCTTCCCTACGCCACTGGTGTTATAAAGAAAGTAAAAATACTTATATTGGTATAATATATTTATTAAATTATTTAGTGTCTCAAATTGAAAATTATCATTTATATTTATCCTGCAATAAAATGGTGAGACTTTGTGTATAGTTCTCATTTTGCAAGTATTTTATTATCAGATTATTGTTATATTAAATTTAAAACAATTCTTTTGATTTTATATTTTCTTTTGTTCTTAGTTGCTGATATTGTAATTCTCGAGGATGGGATTGTGTTCCCGAAACCGGTTGATATTACTATATATACGAGGTAAGGCAATTAAGTTCAAGGACTGTGTTTCTGGGAGAAAAACGTAACCACCTAAATCGAAACAGGAAAATCTATTATTGTCCATAGGTTCTGCCAAACCTATATTCTAAGTTCCATTGTTATCTGATGATTATAATGTTGATAGGCGACATTTGTATATTGGATGTTTTAGAGATTCGTCACAAAATAATACACAAATCAAAAGACAAGCATTGCAGTAACTTGTAATTTCTAATGAATTCGAGCAATACGAAAACAAAATCTTTTCAGAAATTACATAATGTCTATGACGAAAATTGTAAGTCACTTTCCATATTTCTGAGTGGTCTAAAATTTTGCTGGCGGGTCGTTGAAGTTGATGAATGCACAAAACGCTCATCCATATCAAAATCAGTAAAAAATGATCCTCGAAAATAGAAAATTTTTGGAAGGAAAGACTGCTCAGTCAGTATCCGACTAGTGCTGAAACTGATGCATATTGATAAAAGAACATTTTAGCCAAATTTAGCCTGATTACTTCAAAATAACGAATGTTTATGTCTAGATTATTGTACTGGTCCTCTCTGTTGGTTAGAAAGTTATGAAAATGGGACTTTTGGAGACCTTTTACGATATTCAAAGCAGATTAAAACTATTTTAAAGGTAGAATTTTCTTGCTCATGTTTTTCCTAATAATTTCATCATTTTTTTTACCATTTTCATCAGTTTTTTTTTCTATATAGTTCCTCTTTGTGTTTTTTGTGACGGGGCTTTAAAACTTCCAATATTCAAATGTCGCCTGGCAACGATATGATCATCGGATAACAATGAAACTTGGAATATAGATATGAAAAAACCTAAGGCCAATACTAGATTTCTCTGTTTTGATTTAAGAGGTCCTCTTTTTCTTCCTGAAGCACAGTCCTGGAACTTAATTGTCAAACCTGGTATACTACACCTGCATTAAAGGTTCAAATCTGAACTGATTAATTTGATTGCAATCAAAATATAAAACTAATATAAACAAAAGACAAATGAATACCGTAGAAAACTATATGTAATGAGTAATGAACTAGTTTCTAATATTAATCATGTAATATTTTACAGAACGCTGAATGTCACCAATATTTAATAATAGTATAGATGCCTGTTACACAGAGCATTGACGATGATTAAGAAGAATCTCCGAAGCAAATAGAGAACCTAGACAAATTTTAAATTTCTCGCTCTTTAAAATTTGATTTATAAAACAATTTTTCGTTAAAAAATAACTAAAAAATGGACACTAATGGCTAGTTTGATTATATTTCTATAATTCAATCTGTCAACCCTAATTATTGCTGTGAGAACATTGGACTTTCGTGCGTCACTCTTCATGGAATCATCAAAGTGAAAGAGATTTTACCCAAAAGGCATCATATGCTCCGATTGTTATAACTTTAATTAAGGATGCTGCTTTGCTACATCCTACATGCGAAAGCTACGTACTTTACTTTGTTTTTTACGTTTTACAAAGAGTTCTCAGCACCAAAATGGAGCATCACTTTTTATGAAACTTTAGAATTTTTCTGATTGCAGAATACAGTAGGCTACAAATAACTATTACAGGTTACCTGCAGTAGTAAATAGTGTTGTTTACCGAATAAACCTGACTAACTGTAATACAGTATTTACTGATGTGTCGTTGTTTAAAACTTATTTGTTTGCCACTGCTTTACAATATTTTTCATTATTAGCATCTCTCTGACGGAATATTAGAAAAGTTCAAACGAATCAAATATATTGATAGAAAGTATAGAGTTAGTGAAAATGATTACGAGTTTAGGTAGTACCATTCAAAATGCTTGAATTTTTTATGTGCTAAGTAATAATTAATGTTTCAGGTCAAATATGCCAGGTACTGCATGGACAGAGATAAAATAGTCCTGAAGTCAATGGCATATAAGAGTATATGATGAATAATATATGAATAGGCATGGGCGTCATTTCATCTTTTGTCGGGAGAGGGGGGTTCTTTTTGCATGCTCAAAATCCTCGATTTTAGTCAATTTCGGCATTTTCTTGTACAAAATTACCCATTTATCCCATTTTTTACATTTTTCATTAAAAATTGTTATATTTTGTAAGTTTTTTGTCTTTTTAACGAACATTTAGCCATATTGGAAGAGACTTTTGGCTTTTTTCATTAATTTTCTACATCCTTTCTTTTTTATTCCCCAATTTTTTCTGGAAAGTCAAACTTCCCTGCCCCCCCCCCCTAAATGACACCTCTCTGTACATGTATCTATATGCAGGCAGTTAAATTATTAACAAAATAATTTGTCTAATGGTTTGCATATTACTGCAGCTAATAATTAAATAGTGTATAGCAATTTTAACAGATCATAATGAGAATTGAGTACATTTGCACAAAATTAATGCAGGACGTTTTTCAGATTTCATAATTATACTTAAACTTGCAGCTTTTTTGTAGCAATTAAAGCAGTGTATGTATAGTGACGGTATCATTTGTATGAAAACTTGAATCAATAACATGTAGTGAGCAATGTAAAATTTCCAAAGTTAAAAACTTTGCATGCAAAGAGAAATGTCAATGTTATCTGACAGATTAAAAGTGTACAGTTAATACAGTACACTGTAGGTAGATTTCCATTATAAAACTAACAGTCTTATGCATTTAAAAAGATGGAATGACTCCAAAAACATATGCTGCATTATTTATATTCAATTATTTTTGTCAATTGAAATATTATCAGTATTCAATCTAGTATTCAGAATCTTTCTACAAAATAATTATCATTCCCCGAATTGACTACATTTATTATTTTTACATCGGAATAGACTGTAGAAGATTAAAAGTGATATTAAGTTCTCATAAATGTAAATACATTTTCGTTAATATAGTATTTAATTGTAAATCTAATAATCGATTTAAGAAAAATAATGATCCAAATAATCTATATTTGTATTAAAACATATTAATAAACCACTAAAGCATCATATTTACAGAACCAAATCACATAATACCCTCAGTACAGAAAATATTTTAATTAAGTTCCTAACATACAGCATTCTTCATAGAGAACTCTTACATCGAAGACCCTATTCACCTAGTAGTAAAAAGAAGAAAGAAGTGATATTAAACCTTATAAAAATTCTCTTACTGTAAGGGCAAATCGAGTATGGAATCCGTAAAAGATCTTGTGAAGTAAAATATAGGAGCAGCTAGAAGATGTGATTCGGAAAACAACATTCATCTTCGGATAATATCTGCAGATCTGGGACTTCTTACAACTACTATACGGATTGCATAGAAGAAGAATGGAATATTTAAAGGTGAAAGGAAAAGTTCTACTTTGATTTCAATATGGATTCTCGTAAAGGTGTTTTTTGGTGTGCAGAAATATGTATGGATGAATATTTTCTTAGATATCTTTTTGTTATTACATTTTGACCTTTTAATATTGTGAGATATGCTTAAAAGTTCCATTGAATTACAATAATACTTATGGGAGAATTTTAGATACAGAAACTACTCGCTCGAACTGTATATTTAGACCATTTATATCGAGTTTTGTCAAAGTTTTTTCGTAAATTCGTTCATAGGGCTTCTTCTACATAATCATCCATCCTGTATCCTGCAGACCCGATTGCTATATTTCATGTTTCTTAAATGCTTTTTTCCGTTTTTTTTCCACATACACCAAAGTGCATTGTAACTCAATTTCATATTATTTTTCAAGTATTATAATACAAATTCTTTACTAATATTGCATAATGCAGTATGTAAAAATATTTTCATATGGAATTTATACGAAGTCTCTTCACTGAAGTTTCTTGATTTGCATAAATTGGTAATGCATTTGATTTCCATCGTGCATTGTTTGCTTTGGCGTTAAGGGCCAATTTGATGTATATAAGTGCATCAATGCTCTTCTACCTGTAAAGTGGCTGTGATGATGATGTCAAATCAATACACGTCAAGTTCACTGCCCTTACAACCCGTATATCTTTAGAGAATGGAATGTGAATTGAGGGAATGGAATTTGAAATCAATTGTGATTGCACTTGAGGTGAAAATTAGCAATGTTCAAATTGATTTAAGCGTTTTTAATAAAGCTGTATAACTAATAACATTCCACTGATGTATAATGTAATTATACAGTACCTTTGTGACGTCAAGATACGGATTAAAAATTAAGATATTCACCTATAGTTCACTTTGACTTCTGAATAAAATAACTGCAGTAAATATTATTCTGTTACTTTATGTAATCATACGTGATTTGATCAAAAAGTACCAGGATGTCATGTATGATGTGGAATGAAAGAGAAATGATTTTTAAGAAATTGCGATTGAGTTCGGGTCGAATTGTCACCTCTAAAAAATTGACAGATTTTTTGTTGTTGTTACTTTGCTTCATCTTTGTTTTTTTTAAACCTAATACCTATGAGCTCATTCCTGGTACTTTGTGATCAAACCTCGTATTTTTTGCGGTAATTAAAGATTAGAAATGTCTGCAGAAAAAGTAGTGTCAATTTTGAAGTGTGCTTCGATTTCTTTCATATACATTGTAGGAATGGTCGCTTAAAAATGTGCTGAAAAGCTCCATAATGATAATTGAATTTTGAATAATTAATAATTCTAAAATGAAATTCTATGAGTTTCTATGGATCGTAAAGACCACTTTTTAAATTCGTAGTCAAGAAGATTTATTAACTATTCTGGATGCTATTCTACGTAGCCTATGTCAAAGTAATTAAAAGTCATAGTCATCATTATTTTTCATGAAACAATGCGAATAATTTTATTGTCGAATGAAGTAATCTATATATAGATTTTACAGCAAAATCATTGGAATGTGTTATTTAATAAACGTATTTAAAAAACAAGGAAACAAATTTTATGTTGTACAAAAAGTGTATTTTCATACTATAAGGGCCGTGAACTATTTCCAGCTCTCAACTCTACATAACTGCGTAAATTATCGCAAGTCATTCTAGATTCCCCACTTATAATTAACTTATAATTGACATGATTATTTCCACTTACACGTCTATAAGAGAAACGGAATCACAAACACCCTACGCACTTAAGCACAAAGCAGTAAGTTCATTCTAATTCATTCCTTAATAACAATAACAATATGAGTGGCAAAAACTAATTAATCTTCACGAATGACCTCCGACGGCACAAAATGGAATTACTTTATCGAAGAGGGGAGGAAAACAAAGAACCACTTTAAACACAAAAACAGTATGGTATTTATGCAACCCCGGAACACAATTATCGACCATTTTAAAAGCTGCTGGAAACCGAACAGTCACTTACAGGGATAAAATTACTCATGAAAAGACAAAAGCGTTTGGTTATCAGAAGGTAAGAGAGTTGTTTTTCGAAATTCTCCCTTTCATATACTGCACGTGAGGAATAATTATTTGTTGTAATGGACTCGACGCCATTTTGAAATTAAATTATAATGAAGTGCTTCTGGTTCTTGGAAACTCTCTTTGTGTTCTATCATGAACCTCTGGACTTCATTAGAATTGCTTTACTTTTCATGACTAGCAAATCTTTTGTTGAAAGTATTAAGTCTGTTATACTTTTAATGGTTCATTTCTAAAATTAAAATGTACCCTTTTCCGATAGGACTTATTGAATTTAAATGTAATGTATCCAGATAATATATACGATTTGAAACTCTTGGGGTGAACAGACAATATACAATAAACCCTAAACATAAAATGGGGTTCATAAGTGCTCATAATTATGGTTGATAGCTTGCCACTAAGTTCATTTCTGCATTATTATTATTACTTTTTCAGAGCTTTAATCCTGGCTAGATGTTTATCAGTTTAATTGAAGGTTTTACGAAGTCTACTGTACAAGAGTTGAACTTTTAGGTAAATTATCAAACTCGAAGAAGAGGTTTCAAATGTTATATTGTAAAACGTTGTTATGACCTGGTATATTGACAAAATCTCTTTAACTAGTAGGAATAAATATACTATTAACTACGATATACGATAATATGATCCACTAAGGTCATTTTATCCCAGCGGCAAGTTGATAATTCACCCAATAATGCAATGTCAATTCAATATATCTTTGTGTCAGTGCCTTCCATGTAATTTCGCGAAACATTTTAATACCAAAGAGGGTCAATTTCTTATTTTCCTTTTCATATCTAATTTATCTGGTTATATTGAGAACAATTCTTATGAATATAATATCAAAGTGTGAGACAATGATATTTCAGCAACTGGCTATTCTCTGGGTTTGGGATGAATGTTCACTAATTACATTATCCTATGAACAGCTGGTTTGCAGGTTTTGTACTACTGTATAACAAATCACTGTGTGCATCAATAATTTCATTCAACGTGTACAACCCTTTGGGTTATTCTTCAGTTTACAAATACTACTTTTAATTATTCAGAAGCAATAACTAATTATTATATTATTGTACCTCGATAAACTAAATTCCACAATAAAGGAATTAATTAATGGTTAGAATAAACAGAAAGAGTACCAATGTTCTTCTGTAAAATCTGTATACTTAACCTAGTAACCGAAGTATTCATCACTTTTATTGGTGCAATATCTTTTTATAACCACCCTGTCGTTTATTTAAATGACAAACAGTAAATTGGATTTCAACAAATGAAAAAAATCCTCCCCCATCGTAACAAAAGCTACATGCATTTACATTATTTAAATTCTGTTTTTTAAATCTCCAAGAGTAATGTCACTGTTTTATATTTCCATTCTTATTTTTAAAGGAGATATCTCTACAATCGTGCTAGTTTTTAAAGAGAACAGCATTTTATGGCAGCAAACTTTTTGAACGTTTTGAAAATTTTAAGAATAAAAGAAATGCTTCACCTCTGTTCCTTCTTAGCAAGTGGTTGGTGTATGTGATAAGCTTATCACACAAAACCCCTCACCCTGGGTTAAGGGTACCAGATGATAAAGATTTTCATTCGGGACTACAAGGAAGATAAAGTTGAAAACAAGAATCCGTGACATTCCCAATTTTTTGTATCAATCTTCGGCAAATACAGGTTGGCTTCTACGTACTACCTCTCGAACTGCACGTGATTGAGGGATGAATAATATGTTCTCAATTTATATAGACGGTGACACAGTGGCGCAGAGGGACTGTGTCGCCGTTTGGGATTTATACCAAGACATAATTTTTGCATAGCAGTGTTCAACAAGTCTAGCTCTTTAACATTGAAATCTTGCTGCTGGTTTCAAAAAGTCGATCCTATAAATATGTTATATGGAAGAAATCATTATTATGTTGTAAACAATCAAAACAATAAGAAAAGAAATTTAAGATCTTTAGAAAAACATATAGCATTTAATGTACTGTACTCCACAGATGAGTATAAAGCACATTAGGATAAAATTATCCAATATTAAAAAACAATAGAAACAAGAAAAATATATTTCTAACATTAAAAAATGAAGAATAATAACTTCCATATACACCAATATATCAATATTTTATTGCTATCAAACTGATAAACTTGCAGACCCAGAATGTCAGAATCACAATATTGTATATATCGAATAGTAGTAACTACTATTATTCTATTGTTATGAAACTGTTTTTAAAGAACATTGAGCTCAACAACTGAAAAATACATATATATATATATCATGAAGGCAAAATAAGTTTCGTGCAAGCTTGCTAACATGAAAAATACTGAATAAAATCATCACAATTACATCATGTTAAGAATAAAGAAAAATTACCACATTACTTCCTTCCTTACGAACAAGTCACTCTAGTAGAACGAACACTAGTAGAACGAATGTAGAACGAGTTTTGGACAAGTCACCTTTAGTTGTGACCTTTTAAAAGAAACATTATGTACAAACAATAACAGAACTTTAATTTAGACGTCAAAGCAAAGACTTTGGTAACCCTGCACCCAAATTTCTTTTTCTTTTGAACCTCTGAGTCTCATTTCACGCGCGGACGCTACTCCTTCACTTTATCAACTTCCCCTTGTCACTTTCCTTTTCATTTGCCTTTTTCCTCTTTTCTTTTCTTCATTTTAAGATATTTCCTTTGTATTTCTGCAATGCTATTGTTTTATTCTAAGTGTTTCTGTCTTTAGAAGACGTTTTATTTGCTTTTAAGTACTATGTAGTAGACGCCTTTTACTGGAAGAAGAAATTTTAATTTGTTACTGTAGATTGGTTTTCAAAGAAGAGATATAAATAGGATAGAAATTGAGACTTGTGAGTTTGTTGAATATATTGTCAGTTAGGGTTTGTATACATTGGGTGATTTAAAATAAATGTGTTTTTTGAAATTTAAATGACAATGCAAAGATAAATATATGCTTTTAAAGTAATTACTATAATAAATTAGAGTCAGGTTTATTGGATATACTACAAAGTTCTATACTTATTAAACGATCAAAACTCTAAACTCCGTATTTTCTATTAAACACTATTTGTAATTCACACTTGAATAGTACAACATATATTGCTCTAAACATTATGATATAATGACCCCGAAGATGAACATTTTTTCCAGTTTGGCGTTTCAAATCGTTTAATAAGTAGAGGGGGTTAAAATTTATACTTTACAAGTCATTGAATTTAATTTGTTACTATCCCCTTCCAGCTGACCAAACTTTTCATAAGAAATTATACCAGGAATTCAAATTTTAAGTAGAACACAATGTAACAATGTGTAAAATGAAATGACATCGAGACTCGTCTGCACGTAAACAAAGTTCTTTAATAAGAGTGATGTTCCCAGTTGTAATATGAGAGATCAAATGATGCATTTTTTGGAGAATATTAAAAAGAATATCAGGGTTTTCACTCTCAGAGGGACAAAAATTTAGAGCGCTTAGATTAAAAAGCACTAGACTTTTTTTCCAATATTGCTACCAGCATTTTGATAACTAAAACCATAATATTCCATCAGAGTTTCCTCATTAATTTCTAATAAATATAATTTCCTCTACGTTTGTATACACCCTTCCTCTAGCAATATAATTTGAGTCAAACCTCGAATAACCTGATTTGATTATTATTTTTATTATTATCCATGGACATTGTACATCATAAGAAAGAGAGATGTCAACGACACGAGGAATCACAGATCGTCATCTTCAGTCTCTATCCAATTATTTGTATCAAAAACTTACTTTCGATTCATTCAACCAAAAGACTGTTCACCTTAAGAGCCCTTCACCTAAAATTAAAATTCAGAGTGGCCAAAATTTGAAATTTGTATTACACACCAGGTAAGGCCCAAAATTGGTATTTTTATTTTGGATTGCATTTGTTATGATAATATTCAAATATATTTTTGAACAATCCCCCGTTTAATATACAAAATGGCCGCCTGTAGAGACAAAAAGTTCCGTTTGTTTAATGCTGATTATAATTTAACAGTTGATAGGAGCTTAAAAACAAATATCATTT
>JAQIWE010003231.1:0-12042 GCA_034698565.1 Campodea plusiochaeta | reverse complement strand
TCCACTTTGAAAAACTGCATTATATTAAACACAATATCTTTGTTAATTTTTTTAAATCTAATTATTAGGGAAACCTTGTTCCAGGTTAGTCACTTTATCCTAATGAATTAAAGATGATTACTGTATAACTTATAAAAAAAATTGGTTTTTAATATTTCAGGTTACTAAATTCTTGAGAAAAATGCTTATTTTTCTATTTTTTTTAGCTGTGGAGAAAATCATTGTGTATGCATCATGAAGGTGAATGAAAAGAAGGAAGGAATTGGATTTGAAGACGACCAGAAGTTGAAGACGACCAAATTAGATCTCGAGTACGGATGGTCTATTTACGCCCACTTTTATTCGAAATCATTGTATTTCAATATAAAGAAATCACACCCAAAGTACATCGATGTTGGAGCAACCCTCAATTTTATGATTTTGGATGAAACTATTAATCAATTATTAATTTTGAAAGAATTTGCAAATGAAAACATGTTATTTCCACAATAAATATTGAAAACTGGAAAGAATTGTTTTATTTTTTTAACCTCATATCTTCAAAGAAGTTATACTCTTATACTGTACATGTATCTTATACAAGTAAAATAATTCACGAATGGAAAAGAAATATCTTAATATCTCATCATCGATATAATATATAAAGAAAGTAAAAATCTCAATCCTATAATATATAAGCATATAATATAAAGAAAGAAAAAATTAGATTTATTACTTGATATATATTTCACTACCAGTGTATTTTAGTAAAATAATAGAGGAAAAATGATTAGATTTACTACTTGAAATATATATCACTAGCAGAGTATTCGAGTAAAATAATAATAGAGAAAAAAATTATTAGACTTATTACTTGAAATATATATCACTAGCAAAGTATTAGAGTAAAATAATAGAGAAAAAAGTGATTAGATTTATTACTTGAAATATATATATCACTAGCAAGGTATTCGAGTAATAGAGAAAAAAAATTAGACTCGCCAACTATCTAAATATTATTATTTATAAGATTATTACATAGTAATTGTTCAAAGTACTGCATAGAGTGATCGAGATGAGTATTTACTTCTCCTACGATGACTTAAAGTATGAGAGCGTTAGATTACAAACTTTTGAAGGATGCTGGGAATCAAGTTTCATTGATGTAAAGGACCTCGCTAGAGAAGGACTTTTCGCATTGAGGATCAAAGATTTTGTACAGTGTAGTTTTGGACGATGTAGAATAGGTTTTTTTGAAGTTGGGGATTCTCCCGCAATAGAACATAAAAAACATTTCCCTAACTGTCCATTCGTTTGTGGATTACCTGTCGGAAATATCCCAATAAATCATCAGTCAAGTGTTCAACAAGATAATAATAATACTGTAGTACACGAGTATAGAAGAGAATATCGCCCATATTCATTTGCAGAAAATAGTGAAAGAAACTCTATTATAACATATGAAGAGAGATTAAAAAGTTTCCGAGATTGGCAATTCCCCCGGATTCAACCAGTGGAGAAACTTGTAAATTCAGGTTATGCATATACAAAACTGTCGGACCATATTGGTGCGTGCTATGTAAAATAGGAGTTAGAAGTCTGCAAACAGACACTGATCCTCAATCGTTTCATAAAAATGAATGTTACTTTAAGAATCAGGTGATAGAAAATGAAATTTGCTCAATTTGTAATGATGAACCTATTAGTGTTCAGTTAGAATGCTGCAGGCAAAAAGTTGGAATAGAATGTTATTTACGTATTCATCAATTAAATAATTGCTGTTGTTTCTGCAGAAGTGAACTCAAAAACATGTACGACCAACTACAATAGAGGGGTGGATGAATTGAAAAAAATATATTTGATAATTTCCTCTTCAGTTCTTATATAAAAAATGATTGGAATTGAACCCATGTCTGTTGAATAAATAATCTCGCTGCTCTACCAACTGGAGTATCAAGACTTGTACACAAGAATAGCAGTTTAACACAAGAATATCAATTTTTAAAACTATATTTCATATAGTTATAACTTTGAAGTGTTCTGATTGGTTAATTTTTTTTTTTAATTTCGAGAATGATTCTGATTGGTTCTTTTAAACGTTTTTCCAATGTTTTTTTTTTTAGGATATCCTGTACATTTAAGACTGTAAACGTATATTGTATTATAAAAAGAAAGAATAAATCTTTTGAAATATTGTGAACCAAAAAGTTTCTTTGTTATCGTAGCTTCCACCTTTTATTATTTACGAAGGAAATTCTGTTTCATTCGAGTGTTTTATTTGAAATATTAATTATTATGAGGAATATTTTTTACTCCAGCTAAAACTTTAACATAATTCCCAGTGATTTATTATTTATGAGATGATTATTTTCAACTAAAAATTCAAATATATTAGAAATTTTTAATTTCATTAAAAATTCATATAAAAACTATACTTCATATTACTTATTATTTCAAGGATGCTCGAAGAATATATGGTTAGTATCGTAATAAAAATTATGATTTTTATTCTAAAATTTCATAGGTGTAATACTGAAAATTATGAATTTCGATAACTTTTGATGAGTTCTGATTGGTTCATTTTTATTTTAAATGTTAGAATTTCCAAAAAAAGTTTTCACTCTGTGTTTATATTTCTGTTAAAAAGGAAGAAATGACTTCATTCAATGAAGGTATAGTATCAATTTTTGTTAAACATGATTGAATTTTTTTATTTTATTTCTTTTTTTAGGTTCACTTTCTAGTAAACGGAAATTTAGTTTTGAAATGATTAGAGGGAATTTATTTGAGAGTTCCGAAGATATCCCAATATGTCATTGCATAAGTCTTGATTTAATGTTAAATGCTGGAATTGCTTTGCAGATAAAACGACGACATGGAGGGATAATCTCAAATCTATAAAGTGACTGATGTTTGTTATATACAGAGCGGTGAAAGGTAATTCTTATAGTTTTTATACAAACTTAAATCGTTTTCTAATGATCTTATTTATTTCAGGTTAATATTTAACTTATGTACAAAAGAGAAAATTTTTCAAAAACCTACTAAAACCAATTTCATCAATACAATACGGAAATTATGCAATATATGTGTTCAATTACAAGTGAAACAATTGGCAATGCCGAAAATTTCCTGTGGATTGGATTTAATGAAACTAAAGTTTGTGCAACAAACTATTTGTGATATACTCAGCACAACTGTTATTCAAATTACCATGTACTATTTATAATAAATAGAAATTCTCTTTCATTCGATTGTTTTATTTTGAATATTAATTATTATGAATAATATTTTATACTAAAGGTTTTCTTGAAAAAACATATATATAGTCCATTGTTTTAAAATAACACTTTCTTATTGGTGACACTTTGATATAAACCTATAAATTTTTCATATTTTTTATATGATACTACATAATGAATATTACCAGATATTACAATAATTTTGTATATCTTCTCTTCCTGTTGACGCATTTTGGTCCATTCTGGTGATACCCCCAATTCATTATCTGATTTCACCCTGATTGTGGGTTGGTGGGAATAACAGAGAGGATCTTCCTCGCCTGAAAATATAATTTTACATCATTAATGTTATATCTTTTTACATAAAAATATATAGTATTGAGTAATGTTGTGTTATTTTAACTTTGAAATGAAAAGTATATGCATATCTTGTGAATGAACTTATACATCGATATTCATCTAAATTAGTATTATTCAATCAATAAAATTATCAATTTCAATTGAGCACCGTTCTACTAAAATTATAACAGAATTGATAACACAAGAACTCTTATTATCCATGGTAAATTCAACACAACATCAAGAAATAACTTTTATTTGAGATATTTTTAAATGAAACTGATGCGAACCCTTAATATAATGAACCCTGGTTCACGCCCACAATACTAGTCTTATTTTACATAATGGTTGTTTTAGACTCCACCTTGAATTTTTTATGCTAAAAAGGGATGAGAAATATTTGTTTATTTAAATTCAGACTAATCACAAAGTATTTAAATATCGATTATATAGTAATGACAGAAAGAGTACCAAGACAGTACACAAATTATTGAAGGGAAAAATATTACACAATATTCAAATTTTAAAGAGTCCTTTGTCATTTAAAGCAATTATCAGTTGGCAGATTATTCCACTAATTCTTAATGTTCACAGCTAAACACAATTTATATTCAAATTTATTGTTGATTTTGAAAGAAAAAATTAAAAAAGGAAACATTTTGATATTCGAAAAAATAGGTTAGTACATTGAAATAAAAATATGATATTGTTAAAACGCATTTTATTTACTGTAAAAATTTCGAGATACAATGAGAACTAATGTATTTCATAAAAATATATTCAAATAATAAATAGTGAAAGTTCTAAATTGTATGGTTCCTTCTAAGTTTTACATACTTCGCCTTATCTTCCTCGGGAAGTTGATCTAATTCTTTGTTGCTAATGAATATCTTTGTTGTTGTAGCAGTC
Source organism: Campodea plusiochaeta (assembly GCA_034698565.1). Lineage (NCBI taxonomy): Eukaryota > Metazoa > Arthropoda > Diplura > Rhabdura > Campodeidae > Campodea > Campodea plusiochaeta. The sequence continues at coordinate 7,573 of JAQIWE010003231.1, read as the reverse complement.
TTCAATGGTTGAAAAATTCGTTTCTTAAATGCGATCAACCATTCATCATTCAAGTTGTTGTGATGAGTTGTTTGAGAGTTGATCTTATCCACTACTTCTAATAAAACATAGAAATATTAGAGCTGATAGGAAAATTTAAACTGAAATTCCGAGATTGATTCTTTTTCAAGTTTTAGAAAACGAATCCGGTAGTACGGAAATAAAAACAATACAATAAGAATTTACAATATTAATGTAATATTATATAACAATAATATATAACAAAATTTAATCCATAGAATGAAATTTTATAAAAAATCCTTTAATGTAGAAAATAGTTATATTAATCCACTTTAAGTAAAAGTTTTAGTCGAATTTTTACTTTTACATATAAATTCAAAAAGAATGAACTAACCTTCTTCATTAAATTTATTTGGCGATTTTGGAGATGATCTTTTTCCTGATAACTGTTGATCAAGCTCATCTCCAGCAGCACATTCCTTCACTTCTATACAGCAGAAATATAAAAAAAAAACTATTAGAAATATATTTTTTTGGGAATGTCGGAAAATTTAGTACGCTTCTTGAATTTTTTATAGACTAATTATTTATATATTTAGAAATGAATTTTTTCTATGATTAGCTTAAATATTTTCAAGATTAAAATTCGAGATGATTCTTTATTATGTATATCGAGTTTAGTGTTCCACCTCAGGATTGAATCCTAAACAATATTTTTGAAATTAACTCAAGTTTCAAAATGAAATTTTATGTTATATTATTAGTATTTAAATAAAAATATTATTAAGAAGAAATATTTAAAAAAAAAGAATGAACTAACCTTCAGAAATTTCGATTGGGTCTTCTTTCAGGTTATTGAACGTAGTCATTTTCACTGAACTTGTAACGTAAAAACTACTATATTCGGATACAAAAGATGAAGATATTTGAATATTTCCATTCACGAACTGCTTATTTTATAAAAGTTTTTCGTTCACGCCCATATACCATTCTTATTTACATAAGGAATGTTTTAGACTCTTGCTGGGATGAACACCCCTTTTTTATCAAGCCTACCAATGGGAAGTCACAAACCTTAAATTGTTTACGAAGCAGAGTTTTTGTGATATGTGAAGAAGAAAAAATTTCATTTCTAGCTATATTATTCAATCATTAATAAAATGTATTTTTAGTTTATATATTTAACAAAATTGTCATAACGTTCTCACATGTGCCGTGAGTGTGGCTTTGGCTATAATGTACGTTTTTGAGTTCCATGCCATTTTCTGTAGTTCTAATGGTGAAGGAATAAATTTGTCTGGTCTGGTGATCCCAGTTTTCATAAGAACAATGACAAGTTCCTACAGGTGAACCTATAATTTCGTCTATTAAATGAATATCCATTATCATTATCTTCGGTACCCTGCCATTTTGAATCAATAGTAAATTTGTAGAATTCATACAACACATAATTATCTTTTACATATTGAGTTACTACGAAATGGACTGTTCCTGCAGTTGAACAAGCCATAATGACAACAAAAAAAATGAAAGAAAAAAAATGTAAAACTTATTAGGGATTTAAAATTGTCCTGACTATTTAATTCACAAAATAAAGTTATTATTGATACTCTACTCCCTGTTAGTTTGATGGTTTAGCAATTTAATAATAAAAAAATAAAAAAAAATATTAATGAAATCTTGGAATGTTTATGTAATAGCTTCTGCAAAGGGTTAGGTTAGATTAAAATTCAGAATTAGGATTTGGCTTTTCTCAGATTATCGGCCACAAGATATCTCAGTGTTCTCCTCTTTTCTTATTCTTGTCTATTGTCAAGGGCCAATTTCTTTCTTCGTAAAAAAAATAATACTCCATGTTACCTTAGTATTAATTACTCAAAAAAGATTTAAGTAATGAAGAATCCCCCTACCTTAATTGAGGATAGCAAGAGAATAATCATACATAATATTTTTTTAATATTTTCTCCGGTCTTCTTCGCGTTTTAACCAGTCTCCCCATTCGCTAGCCCGATTTTCGGCCAATAGTTGTTCGCGGTGATGGAATCCATTCTAACCAAACCAACAATTTTTTTAAAGATCGGAATCCTCGGGTCCTATTGGATATTTCCAAGTAAGATTTTCATTAGGTTCGCGATCGTCACTATACCTACGAATAAACTGTTCCTCTTCATCTCCCCACTCATCAAAGATTACCCCTTCTTCTAGTCCCGGAAAATTAAAATACGTAAGTTCTTCCCCTAAATTCTTCTCTTTCATATTTCTGTTCATGGCTTTTAAGGTAGTGACAAAATAAAATAAGAGTAGCCACATATCTGAAAACATTTTTTTTTTTTAGAATTTACACCCCCCCAAAAAAAATCATTAAATTTATTAACAGAAAAAAAATTTCGTTTGACATAAAATTAAATTTGTGTTCATACCCGATATAATACTACATGTGTATTTTATAAGGGGTGAGTGAAATAGTTATATGAGTGAAGAACTTTCCATAATGTTGGGCTTCGGAAATTGGGATTTTTATGATTAAGGAGGTATTAGTTTCAAAATAGTGGTTTGTTAGTGACTGAAATTTTACCTTTCAATAAACGTGGAACATAGGATTAATAACGATCACGGAACGAACTGAAGATTCTATCATATTTTCCAAAATTGATATCGAAGGTATAGCAACTGAATTGCAAATTGGGTCCCCCAACTTTGATAATAGTATCATTGACTCCTTCTCGAAGTAGTTTAAAATAAAATTCTTTGACTCAATCATTTCTTTTTCTATATCTTTTACCATACATACATAAATCGGTTCTCCCGAAAACTTGAAATCTTAGTTTGGTTCTCCCAGGGAATTGGAATTTGGTAATTTATATACTAATTTTTTGTTTACAAAAGATTTATTTAAGTTCTGACGATGCCACTCTTTTAATATTTTTTTTATTACTGTCTTGGATAGGGTTATGGAAGTTTCATATGTTTCCGGGCTATTATATTTATTGATGATTTTGATGGATCCTGGTTTAGTCTCAAAATGCATAATATAATTTTCCTGTCTTAAATAGGAAAAATAAAAGTTCCCAATGATGAGTTTTCCTTCTTTTTGATGTAATAAGGCATTCAAAGCATTTATGGATGGTAAATAAATACTTTTCGTAAGATTATCTTCTGAAATTTCACCCTTATAAATGATTATTTCATATGACGTTGATAATCGAACATTATTACAACGTCTGTTTTATAGAATATATTCATAGTTAGATCAAACTGATATATTACGTGTTCTATAACTGGTGACGTTATATTAAAAAAAAATTAACTATGATGAGGATTATAATTTCAGGAAAGAGTTTAAAATTCTCAGTTTATTATATTTACCTAAATTCTATCTTTTCTGATCCTTAGCCACAGGTATCTCCGTCTTCTTCTCTTTCCTTATCTCTGGTCAGGATCAAAGGCCAATTCCTTTCTTCTTAAAAAAAATAATACTCTGTTACCAAAGTAAAAAAAAATTCTTGGCCTTACCTACTTTAAGGTTTGGAGTATGCAAGAGTATTAAATCATCGAGAAAATATTCAGGAGTCACACGTCCTTTATTATTTTGATTAGTTTGTCATTGTTGTGCTTTTTCTAGATTTTTGACTGCGATTTTACGACAACGAGTATTATTCTACACATATAATTTTTTATTATTGTAATGATATTATTATTATTACATTTTACGAATTTTTCGTGGTGTCTAACAAAGCTGACACTCCAAATCCATCATGAGTAGCGATGTCTTCTCCTTCGACCAATCTTCATATGTTGTAGTAATTAGCTCCGTTGAATTGATGTATATAGGTATAGTATCGCTTGCCGCAATCACATACTAGATACTTTCTCCTCTCGGAAATTTGACTTGATTGACGAATATTTGACCATTGTCTTGGATCAGATTTCATCTGTGGTGGAGGTAATTCCTCATTGTTTCCCAATAACCCATGGTTGCTTGCCTTCCGCTTCATTTTCATAGAAGTTGATTTTGCGCGAGATGCTGTGAGAGTTGATTGGAATGAGGCAGGATAGCACTTTCCACAATTAAGATTTTGTGCTGAAATGAAAAAGAATAAATAATTGAAGTATGAATTAAAAATTTTCGGCTTAAAGTTAAGTGAAAATAATAATAACTTGCGCTATAATACAATTATTTTGCTTCATGTGAAATTAATTGAAAATAATTGAAAATTAGAAGCGGTTTATCTGAATTACTTCCTTTATTAAAAACTACAAAAAAATCGTATAGTCCATTACATCTTTAATATTGCAAATTGTTGTTCCGTTGTCATACTCCCACGGACATGATGATTGTAAAATGTATTCTGGATCTACAGTTAAATTTACTTTGTTGTTAAAATCTCGGTATTGCTGTAATAATTTCCGAATGGCTATTCTTGATACCTTAATACTCGTTTCATGTGTTTTGGCAGAGCACAAGAATTACAGGTTTATTTACTCGATTCTCTAAAGAGCAATATTTATGTTGAAACGCATAGGGTAATGCTACAGGTTCAATTAAAGCTATTGATCTTAAAATTGACCTATATTTAAGTGGAATTTTTAATCCAAACAAAATCATATTCTCGGCAATACCACACTCCATCAATTTATGAGCATTGGAAACCTCTGAAATTTTTATTTCTAGTTCTAGGTCATGGGGCAAGATTAGAGTTTCTAATTGTTCCAAAATTATTTTTAATTTGATTGCAGAAGTTAATAAAATTGGCAAAGATCCTGTCTGACAAGAACGTATCATATGATATTTTTCATGGGTGTTTACTTCCTGATCCCATGATACATTAAAACTGATATAAAATTTGTTTTTAATGGACTATTGCCTAAAATATTTGTAACAAATGATAATGACTTTGGATTTAGAACAAAAAATTAATTGTTAGTTGTTAGTATAATGAATGCCAATACTTCTCATGTCTTTCCGTAGAATTAAAAAATTACATGTGTCTTAATTTTGATCGGAATATATAAAAAATATAAAAAATTTAAACAAAATAAATCTGTATGTGAAGTCAAATATATTCATTCATATTAGTCATGATTGAGCCGACAATACAGTGACAATCTCGCCATTGGTGTTGGAAATCAGTTAATATATTTAACGGAATTGTCAAAACGGTCTCGCATGTTCCATGAGTGTGACTTTGGCTGTAATGGATATTTTTGAGTACCATACCATTTCCTGTTATTCTAATGGTAAATGAATAAATTTGTCTTGTCTGGTGATCCCAGCTTTCATAGGAACAACGACAAGTTCCTACCGGTGAATCTATAATTTCCTCTATTAACTGAATATCCGGTATCATTATCTCCGGTACCCGGCCAATTTGAATCAAAAATAAATTTGTAGAATTGGCATATTCATACAACACATAATTATCTTTTACATAATGAGTTACCACATAATGGACTGTTCCTGAAGTTGAACAAGCCATAATGACAACAAAAAAAATGAGAGAAAAGAAAAATGTAAAGTTGTAAAACTTATTAGGGATTTAAAATCGTCCTGACTATTTTATTCACAAAATAAAGTTATTATTGAAACTCTACTACCTGGTAGTCTGATGATTTTGTAAATTAATAAAAAAATAGTGTAAAAAATGTTTAAATTATTCCCCTAATATTTTAAATAAATGCGACAAAAACTGTGCGAAAATCAAATTTCTCTAACATATTTTATTGACATTCAACTTGTACCGTATACAACTGGATTCCGTAGTATGAACATGAGGAAAATGTGCATTTTAAAAGAGTTTAATTATTGTAGCATGTGTATGGAGAAAAGTTGATCTACAAAGTATATAGTGTGGATTCTGTTTGAATACGGAAAAAAGTGAAGTTGTATTGCTGCTGTATAGAATTAGAGCGCTATGTTTAAACCTCTATAATAAATATATTTCAATGTTTTTTAAATGTTTTAATTGATATATGGGAAATACTATATTTCAAGTGTTCAATAGAATATATATTGTAAAATATATTTCAATGTTTTAACAGAATTTTGTAAAAATACTTCTATTTAAAATTCTACTATTTTGAACACTTGATATATTTCTTTTAGTGAAATAAAAAACTCTTAATATTTTTATGTTACTTTATTATATATATATATTTTACTATATTGGATAAACATATTAGAACACTACGAAAATATTGGATATTACGTTTCACTACATTGGCTTTATATTGCTAGTACACTACATTACAATAATAATATAGATAGAATATTTTGATGAAAAATTACAATTGAAGGTGTTTTGGTGTAGTTGGTTTTGATTGGCCTGATGTAGACGGTTGTTCTTCCATAGGTTGAATTTCCTTGGGATGAACTCCTTTGAGGTGCAGTTCCATTGGGTTGGTGTTATAGTCCTCTAGTTTCTCGTCGATTGTAGTTAGGATTCTCTTGAAGTCTGGGTCTTGTAGGATTCTGTGTGCTTGCAGGTCAGCCTTTGTCCAGATATTTTCTCAAACAAATGAACTGCGCCATTGGAACAGAAATGCCACGCCCATAACTGTCTTTTTCTGGATCATCCCTTTTGCAGATTCTTATGAAGCGAGTATTATAATTAAATGCTAAATACCTAACACTCACACTCCAGTTCCCACCGAATTCATAACATGCACCCTCTTCCTTGATGTTTCGCCAACGCCTCCAGGTAACAGGCATTAACCATCCAGGTAACAGGCATTAACAGTTGCACCATATCCAAATGCTTCAGTTGGTGAATGGGGCCATATCTTTTTGATGTGGAAGTAGCTGGTCACATATAAGTAGCTGGTCACATAATTACATAATTTCATTTGACCAAAATTATAATATAAGTCAATTTTTCTAAAAAGAAAAAACAGTAAACAATTTCTCGTATAATTTGCTCCTTAGTAATTTACTCGCAATACATATACTGATTTCTTTTCAAAATGCTGACAACACATTATGGAGGAGGGTATACAAAGCTTGCAGCGTTTAAAAAGTCAAAGAAAACATGATTTGGTGAATTTAATTTTTTATTACGAAATCAAGTACATGCTCCTAGTCTAGCCATTAATTCCGGTCTAGGGCAATAATTAATCGGCATAGTTCTTTTCATAGTGTTCCACAGAGACTCGATGTGTTGAGTGTGAAATCCTTGAGCATTTACTAGGGCTTCCCCATGATTAACTGTGATGTGACGATACTCACAATTGGGATTATTTAAAGGAAAATACGATCTGAAGGCGTCGGTCACTATCACTGTCCCGGGAAGAATGTTGTTTCTAATTAAGTTCTTTATATTAACAGAATCTTTTTTATTATCGGGAATTAATGCAAAAAACACTTTTTTTGTATGTAAATCTATCCCCCATAAAACCCATTGATATTGTGTTCTGTACCGACCCATAAAAGTTTCGTCAACGCTCACGTACATATTCCCCCCCCCCCCCCTATTAATTCTGATCCTTCATTTCGGGCGTAGTGCTCAGTGCATATTTCGCGACAAAAATGAAGCCAATTACTAATCGTTGTGTTGCTGGGACTAGCACCATGCATTGC
>JAQIWE010003230.1:0-12044 GCA_034698565.1 Campodea plusiochaeta | reverse complement strand
TTCATTGGGAGTACTACAAAGTACATTGATTTCATTGTTCAACTCCGATATTGGTGAGCCAACTTCACACACGTTATTCTGACTGTTGCCTGACTTGCCTCTACCCACCCCAATACTGTTTACAGGCTGAGCCCGCTGAGGGGTCTGATGAAGGAAACTGTTTCAATTGTGGGCTATCAGGGGACATAAACACTGATGAACCATGGCAGAAATTGCACCTAACATTGCTTTCCCAGCATTGCTTGTTTGTATCCTGTATATTTATATCACCCTTTCCTTATTGTTACGAGAATACTGTAGTATTATTCTTATATATGTTTGGATGTTTATTCATCCAGCATTCCGGCTCCGACCACCAGATCACGTAGCTTCCTTCATAAAAATTTCAACCAGTTTAATTTTAAGTCATTAAATATCTTGAATTCCTCATATATTGAACGCGTAAAATCATAAGTCAAATGTATTTTTTTATTGCAAGTTTTTCCAAGAACTGTATATATAAATACGAAATACACAAAATAATACTGGATTATTAACGTCACTACTATGAATTTTCTATTAGATACTGTCCAGTTGTGACAATGTGTACCACATATAGATGGATAATATTTTACTTCTTCTATCACGATTCAGTCATTGTAATATTTGTAAATTAATGTCCAATTATTTTAGTATATCAAATGAAAATTTTCAGTTCTTGAAAATGCATGGAGTAGTTTCTGGAGTATGACAATGACCTCTCGTAGAGTATGCTTACATTTTACACGACTATAACGTCAAAGAAATAATTGTTTTTGTACCATAAATCCCCTGATTTCAAATAATATAATTGTATATTTCATCTACTCCATCGTATCGTATGGTGATGAAAGTGAATCTGCTACTATTTCACAACGATGGCACAAGATATGAATGACGGAGGTGGATATATAGAACATTTTCTACGTAGTATCGATTGTACAAGACGACAGAAGCAGCGTACTACGTTGTTGCTTTTTCAGAACATTCTAGATCAGAAAGAAAGAGGAAAGGGAGAAATATTGCAATAAACGATTACCAGATTCAGTTTTTAAATTTTTCGATTGTATTATTTTAAAATTAAGACTTTATTCATTCTTTCCTAAATTCAAAATTACATTTTTTCTTCACGTATAAGAAAAACACTTAGAAACGATGACCTACTCTTGTCGTATTATACAAAATATTCTATTGCCCTCACAGAAAATTCTAGAAAAAAAAGTAGTCACTACAAGTAGTGTCATCGTAATAATAAATACTATAGTAAGATTCAGAGTTTCTAATCATCTTTTGGAAATTCAGATCTGCACAAGATTTCAGTATAGTCTATTATGTTTATGTTCAGCTCTTGATTATTCCACAGTACCATTGATTCTTAATCACTGCAAGTTCACTGAACTTGTTACCCATTTTCTAAGAGGAGAACAATCGAAACATATAGAAAAAAAAGCCTATTTTGTTCGTATGTGGAAAAAGGTGAATAAGTCATTTAAAAGTATGCTATACATTCTATCTAAAGAATACCGACCTTGCTATATTCTTTGATTCTATCTACCTGCGATTACAATAAATCCTAATATAATAATTATGTCGTAACAATATAAAAAAATTGGTGCATAATTCAGTGGCTGTGCATTAACTTTGTTTTTAGAGGTAAACGTACAATCATAATTATGTTTATGAAGCGACAAACTCCTACAAATAAGTGTTTACAATAAACAATTACGTATGTTATTCTATTCTTTTCAAATTACCAACTGTATTTTTATTAATGCATCCTGAGGTTGACATATACAACGAAGTAACATTTTTTTTACTTAATGTACCATGCTGTTTATTAATACAACTACCTTTGTTAAATTGCATGTTTTTATTTTTCGTAGTTTCCTGTAATTTTTTAACGTAGCCTTTTATTATTATTATTGCTTACAGGTAACCATCATAAATCTTTTTCATACTGCGTAGATCTCAGGTAACTCAAATGAACAATATTGAAAGAAATTAAAGTTTAACACGAATCGACGAAAAGAGTTCAACGAGAAAAGGTCATAAACAGTCAGCTCAGAATAGTGGTAGATTATACTTGAAGAGAATGTCATAATTAAATTGTAATTATTTAACTGATATTGTATTGCAGATGGAACAGAATAATTATGTAAATGAATAGTTACATATTAATAATATTTTGTAATCCGAAGAACTTTTCTTTCGCCTTATACAATTATTTTCTTCTACTAAAATGTTCAAACTACACATGTCGCACTTGTTGAACATAACGAGGTCTCTTTGGTTGAAGCTCAATCCTCATTCATTTATCATATTTCATATCTTTGGGTTGTAATAAATATTTCAGTTATAGACATTAAATTTCTAATGTAAACTGACCAAATTATTAATAGAAATGTCGTCGGATCACGATTTTTTTAGGAAGGGAGGTAATAAGTCCGCGAAGCTCCACCATGCTTAGCGCGTGATACTGAAGAAAATTTCGAAAATTGTAACCTATAGTACCCGTTTTAGACTAAGAAAATAATTTTAAACGTACAAGGTTCTGAAATATAACGTACATCGTTATAATAACGAACGGTTGGTCACCTAAGTTATATCATATTTTTATACGTCTATTGCAATTGCTCATGAAGTTAACGGCACGAAATGAGTTGTTGGGTGGCACCAAATAAATTTAATTTTTATTATTAAATATATATAGTTAAATTTGTTAATTCGGAAATCAAAAAATGAAAGCAGTTTACATTTATCAAAAACAGTTTCAACTATACTCCGTTTATTTATATTCACTCAGAAAAAATGTATTTCTTTGCCCAAACATGGTAGAAGAAAAATACATCGACAAACTTATTTATGATATTCAGGATTAACAATATCACTATTACAATTAATTCTTTTAGAGATTCTGTTGCATATATATTACTATTGCGGTTCTACTTTAGTTTAAACCATTTCTCTCAAACAGAGAAATCATAAAAGAATCACTTCTTTTTATAAAGTTAGTAAACGAAAGTTACACATGCGGAAATCGGAACCACCAAACCAGAAGATGCAACTTGTGAAGAAGACAACTCATTGATATTCCTAAGAAAGAGTTTTGTTTCTCCAATAGAGTTCCTGGGCCTTTGTGACGAATAATGGGATTCACAATATGTATAGCTTTAATTGATGTACACATTAATCGAACTAACGACATTGAAGATTGAACCAATAAATTTCAGCGTATTGTTTTCATCTGATGTTACAAATAAAATAAGAGAACAATAGTATGCATTATTCTATTATCTGAGTAAATTGTTCAAATCAAAAAAGTTATGACTATTTTACCTTTTCTAGCTATAACTCCCGTTATATTACTAAGTGTATTTAAAATAATGTTCATAATTTATACCTTTTCCGAGTTAAAGAATAAAAAAACTACTGCTTATTTATTGTACATTTCAACGGCTAAGATAAACTTTAAAATTTCATAAGAAACCTAATTTTCTGAAAATATTTCTACTACTCATTTTAACGAAGATATGCAAAAAAATATATATATATAATTTGCTTAGATTGCACTAAAAATTTCAAGAATACACAAATTATATTCGTTGAATAATGTAGGAAATAATCTTGAAACTTTCTCACATTTTACAGAACTTTTACGCAGATATTGTGTATTTAATTTTCATAAAAATATATTGTTTTTACTATTCCGGCGTATGACAGACCAATTGATGTTTTGCATAAGAAAATAAAACAATTATTTCTATTGAAGCACAAATTAGTACTCATTTACCCATTCGACGTATGAATTTTGGTTATGTTACCAAATAAAATCGAAATATTTTGTATTCATACTGGTATTGTACTTGCAGAATGGATTTTCATAAGGGGTACGAAGCTTTCGGCAATTTAGCATTACTTGGATTTAATGTTCTATGGAGTGGTATATTTTGTGTAATATTAACAGATAACACTGAAATCAGATTAGGTAAAAAAAAAAAAAAACTAAGTACAGATTGAAGACATCTACATAAAATATGCTCATTTTCATTTTGTCCGTTTTCAAATATTCCCCACTTAATTCAAATTGATCTTTAGCATACAATTTATCTGTAATTGTAACTAAATTGTTGCTCACACATTCAAGTAAAAGTGTTATTTTCATGAGTCCATATTAAATATGATTTATATATTTTATTACTGCTGATATCTTGCAGTGAGTATGAATGATGTACCACCCCTATTGTAAAATTGAATTAGGTCAAAACAACATGCTGGTACTTTGCAAATATATTTTTTGCAACATGTTCATAAATAAAAATCTCTTTCTCACTAGATTTTCGTTTACTCAATTAACACAAGTACAAAGCATCACAAAATGTAAAATTAGATCAAAACATACAATATTAAACACAAATATTTGAGAAAAACATACAATTCACACAATCACTTCGGAACAGAAAATTAGTCTAAAAATATTTCCAACTGGTGGATGTGAATTAAAACAGTATTCTGGTGGGATTGGCAGTTAAGTAACATTTAACATTTCATTAAAATTAGAATAAAATAGAATCAAAACATTTAGTATAACAAAAACCTCTAAATAATTTACAATTTCATTCAAAAACGTTTGAACCTGCAATGCAGTAATAATAGTTAATATATATCTCTAAACTTAATCTACACATTTAATAGTGTTACACATTAAATCTGAATGCTATGTTGCAAGCACATACAACAAAAATAGAAAATAAACTTTTACTAAAAATGAAACTGACTATAACAATATTCGTTTCCAACGAAAAAATGCCACAAGAAAGGCAAGAGTACATTTTTCATCTCTCATGTTCATTGGTTCCAAGAAACCTCAAAGAATGTCACACATACTTTCAAATGGTATCAAAATTTTATACTCATCAACAGTAACTGTGAATCTAATCCCAAAATAGATTATCTGTGAAGTCATAGCATTTTTGAATTGAATGCTAAGTAAGTTTAAACTCCCAATGACCCTGTTTCTATATCTCAGAATTTGTTGCATAATCAAGAAACATTTCATGTAGAAAGCTGCTCATCTGTTCCAGTATAATATGAACAGTTCAAAATGTTTTTGGAAGATTGAAATATTAAAATAGTGGAAGTTTTGTTTAGAGTAAATGCATTAGGAAGGTTTTTCCTACTCTTACAATACTGGAGAAAGGGAGACAATAGTTGCACAAATAGCAACAAGTTTCATAAATGCATTGTTACTTTCAGTAAGGAGAAAACTATACTTTCGTTAGTCTGGTATACGTTCAATCACAAGTTGGTTTGCAGTCGTGAAGAAATAGCACAGTATTACTCATACTCATTTTCTAACTACTGCTGTATGGAATCGGAATTTCAATAAAACAAGTATAAAAGAGTTTCAACAAACTGTAATATTACAGTTTACTGCCAGAACTTTGTGATGGGCAAGGCAGATATAAGAGAATGTCAAAGACTCTCTGCAAAACACCACCATGAAGGATATCTTGTAAAAATTGCATGGATTTATCCAGAGAAACTTAGAACTTGAACTATCTAGGACTAACATTCTCCATAAAGTACCGGTAACATCGTTTTCTTTTTAGTAATTCAATCATTTCATGAAATGTCGTAAAGATACTAAAGCAAACCTAAATAGGTATTTTGTTTTTAAAAAATGAATTCATAACCGAATGAACTTTAAATATGATCTAATAGGAGCAATATAACATTGTAAGTTGAAATACTTGCTCCTTATAATCACATCCTACTTAAAAAAACTGATACCAGACAAAAGCTGTTAAGTAAGATGAGTAATAAAGTGCTTTTTAATTCATTTCTACCATTTTGATATGAAGAAGGCAAGATGCTGTTACAAACTACTTTTCTACACTTCAAAAACTACATGAGAAGAAATACTCTCTTGTTGAAAATAGTCTATTTATCTTATTATTATTCCTGTATGCCTTATAACCTTTTTTTTAACAAAAAGCACATTTGGCACTGCAAAAGAGCAAAATTACAAACAATCTATAAAATATTATTAAAAGCAAAGATTTTAACAAAGATTTAAAAAAAGTGCAGCATTTAGGCCTATAAACATTACAGATTTTTTACTCAGATCAAAATAATCTCTAATCAAAATCAAATAAGATATTATTTGTGTACTACATAGAAATTGATTGTTTCAGCAAAATACTATATTTTCTCGACAGTATGTTGAGCGGTTGAATAAAATCAGCATGAAATAGTTGAAATGAAGGCACAGGAAAAATGTTTCAACTTGGAAATAAGGAAAACAGTGACATTAGTATAACTCTAATGAAAATTCAGATAATTGAAAAGCAGCCTTTTTTTCTACTACATGTTAGCTAGTAATTCTATTGTCGTATTTCTATCATTGTATGAAATTCAGCTCACTTCTATTTTTTTTTATCTGACATATAGTTGGCACATATAACTGTCACAATTTGTTGTGCAATAAAAAATAGCTACTATTATGCTTTTATCCCCAAAACGTTTTGCATAATGACTTCATCATATTATTATGCATAAATTCTCTTTTAACAATAACAGTATGAACACTAATCTTGAAGACATAACAAACTTGATACAATGGTATATAAGCAATACCTTCTTTGAATAAATGCCCTATTTCTATCACATACAATTAGCGAATAGGAAAAAGTGTTTTCTCTCTAATTTCTCCCCAAAAGGACTTGAAGTGCTTCTCTTGAGATATGCAATGAAAGTAATCAATTCTTTTGAGGCACACTAGTATGGTAAAGTTGGAAATAATTATTCAGCACATTATATTGCTTCTTGTTTCAGCACAGGTACTTCCAGCTGGGTAATGACAATCACAATTCACATTTATTATATATATATCTCTCTCTTTGTCTCTGCATGAAGGAGAATTTATGGTCGGAAATAGTGAAGACCATTTATCTGCAAGTAGCAATGGAAGTACCATTAGAATATAATGGAGAACTCTGGTTTGCGTATTAGATCTTGTAAGTTGTTCTTAATGAATAATAAACTTCATCATGTAGAAATGTTTTGGGGAGTTTAAATTCATAACCTCTTTTATTTTTTTATTATTAAGATAGAAATAATTATTAATTTTATTGAGGTGACAAGGAAACTTTGAAAAATAAGAATGTTACAATCACTGATGTGATTCTATAGTGAATGTGATTGTTATTTTAACAATCTGATAAAAAAAACTGGATTTTCGAAATATGTCCTTACAAGTCGGGTATGCTAATAACTATAATAATACATTGAAATTTATTGAAAGTATTGGCACATATTCGCATGTAATTAAATTTTTCTATTTGGGAACGTAAATTTCATTCCTATATCAGCAATTAAAATTATTTAGGAGGTGATTTGAGTAATATCTGCACAGTAAGTAAATTTAATTTCATATTTTCGATTTTTCATAATTTTATGCCTATGTATACATGTACAGTAGTTTGAACTTTTCTTTATCCCTTAGAACAAAAACAATGTTAACTTGTAAATTCCTTACCGTCATGTCATGTTCAGTGATAAAGGCAGGTATCTCCAACTGATTTTTGTGTAGCACACTGTAGAGATATTCAACTCCACCTAAACTTCGCACTTTCTTTTTGATTTGAGGTGCCATAAATGTAGTAAACCACCAAGTCATGAACTATAAGAAAGGAAAACAAATACACTTAATTTTCTCAAATTACTCAACAAATTAAAGTTTCATGTGCACAGGAACATAAATACTGTAATGGTAATGAATATCTAGTGAATGTAAAATGCTAATACTGCACTGATTTTATAGGTTGTAGAAATTTTGTTTTCACATTAGCCTGTGACATAAATTATCAGCAGCATATTATAGTCGGCAGAACATAACAAGGAGCATGACCCTGAACAATAATAAAAACTTTTCGCACTGTTTACATTAAGAATTATTATTATTATTGCTTTAGTTCGTAATAATTATATTACTTGTCAATATGACCTCATGCTGACAATAAATTCTGGGGGATGATTAACTTGAAATTTGAAACATAGACTCCTGACCTCTCAAGTACACGATGTGATTCATAAAAAGTAAACTTTTAGTCAGAGGTGGCTGAACGTAACATATTTTGTCCACGGGAAGGAGAAAAGGGGGGGTCGTTGGTAACAGTATTTATTACTAGCAAACAGTTTCTTTTACTTATTTTGTTTTTCAATTGGTTCAGTATTTAAAGCATAATTGATACTTTAGTTCCTAATAACTATTACCATCATTGAAGCATTGATAATAAGTTAAAAAGCATAATATGCAATAGATATGATTCACTTAAAAAAAGTACAAGTGTCAAATGAATACCAAAACTATTACATCAAGATGTGCCCTGTGGGACTAAATCTTGTTTAGTATATTGTTTTAAACCTTTTCAAATAGAAAGAAATATTTCTTACCCTTGTCCAGAATGTGGGATGAACAACATAAAACCCCTTCAAATTCTTTTTGTACCTGAAATAAAAAAAACAATATTCTCAAATTAAAGGTTCATACATTTATAATAAATACACCAGGCCAATAGTAAAATTTCTTAATAAATATAGTCTAAGCTAAATTTTGTTTGTGTAAGACTTTGAATACTGATATTTCTGCTAGTGTTTCAACTGCATGACCATACATTATTTTACCAAACATATATTTCAATAAAAAATGTCACTTACGGTTAAAGGCCTACAAGGTTATACAGTCAAAAGCACAACTTATTTATTTCCAATTTTACAACATAGAATTATTTGGAAATCAGAAAAATATCCAATTCCAAATAATTCTCATTGTAATCTTGCTTCTCTTTGTTGTTGTAAGAAACAAACAAATCAAATGTGCAAGTATAATTTAGTGTATAATCTTTAGTATGAGTATAATCCAGCCTCTGTAGTGAAGAAAGGAGTGGAAACTGAACAAACTTAATTACTAAATGATAAGTATAAGAAAATGTTTGAAAACTTTTGGCTCTAAATTTTTAACTGTCCGCAGAAGGCAGAAAAGAGGACGTTATTAAATTATATTAAGGTGTACAGATTTCCATTTTCAAATTCAGATGAAATTATTCCACTACAAAATGTGTTAAAAATAATTTTCCAGAAAATACATACCTATATGAGTGAATTGCATCTAAAAATAGAGAAATGAATTTTGTCACTCTTAAAATAATATAGTTAGCCTACATACTGTACAAACTATATTTTCCTACACTCCAAATGATGTCATATATAATGAGATAAAGAACATTCAACATTTACAGATAACTGCAATACTTACTAAAATATAACTACATGTAGCATGCAAGTTATGGAAACAATAGGATCATAAAATAAATATTAAATTTCATTTCGGATATCAAATTCATAGTACTAGAAATTATTAAGCATGAAATATGTTAGAACCCTATTGTAGAACCATGAATTAATAAATATTTACTGTTTTGTATAATGGCATTTCAAAACAGGAGCTTTATTCTTTTCTTAATTATTTCAACTTTTGTATGTACAGTTTATTATGATTCATGTCTTAACAGTCCTCCACCTAAATTTCAAAGTCATTGCAGTCGAAATTTGAAATTTTGATTATTCATCAGGTACCCTAAAGTCGGAAATTGATTTATTAATTTTGGGTTCCATTCTTTATAATAATATTTGACCTTATTTGTAAAAAAAACGCCGATTAAGAGACAATATGGCTGCCTATAGAGACCAAAAGTTCAATTGGTTTAATGCTTATTATAATTTAACATGATAGCAGCATGAAAATAAATATCATTTTGGATTATGGTACATGTAAAACAACATTCTTCTACCTTTTCATAATGTCATTAACATATCATGCCAATTAATAAAAAAATATTAAAAATCTGTCTCACATTTTTTACTGTAAACCATCTACCAAATATTTTCTTTTAATCTAATAGAAATCTGAAAAGATATAAGAATAAAAAACTTCATCCTAAATCCAATGATACCAAACACTACATAATTGCTTAAAAAAAGTAGCATTCCTTATACACACTTTTGAATCTGGGTGAAGGAGTCTTAAAAACTAACAGGTAGATCCTAGTTGTTGTATTTGATGTTAATTACCATACTAAAACAATTATTAATGAAATTGAACAAAAAATCATTCACAACTAGGTACACTTATGTTCTAAACCTACTAGAAAACAATTGCTACCCTAAATAAATAATTTAACTTACTTATAATCCAGTATATTGTAAACTTCTTTTAGCCAAGCTAATGGTAAATGATTTTCACTTGACGTTAAAGTGTGGAAGTAAACAATAACATAATCACTCTTTACAAGAGGATCAAGTAAATAGATCAGGTACAGCAGAGCCTAAAAGAAAAAAATATTATTACATTATGATAGTCACAGAAAATTAATTAAATTCAACAAATAATAAGAATTTGGCAATCAACTAGCTGTGACCATACTGGACATTGTCATTTTGTTCAGGGTCAAAAGTACATATAAAGATGTTGGCACAGCAAGAAGAAATATTTTTATCCATACATTTTGTCTGTTAACTTGTTGTAACACTGACTATTTTGGGGCTTATTAATGCTCCCACAGGAAATAGTACAATATTTACAAAGTAAAATATAATATCTTGAATGAAGAAAGTGTGAATAGAATTTACTAAAGTCAAGATAATTCTTGCACTAACAAAATAAGAAGACTTTGTAATTAACATTTTTAATAAAATATTGAGTATGGCCTAGGTAACTCTTAAACTTTGAGGAGTAACTTGCAGAAGTTCTATAATTTCTGTTACTGCTGAACCAGTACTTACTTTATTTAAATCTATTTCCTTCCATCTGAAAAACCTTCCAACAAATACAATAACAGGTCTTCCAAGTTTATCAACACCACTTTGATATAAACATCCTATTCCTGAAACTTCAGACAAATCTTCAGTTCTAGCCTTACGAAGAAGGCGTTCGTATCTGGGGACAAAATAACACATAAAGTTTTAGTATTCAGCAATAAAAATTGTTATGTTAGTTAGCATTCACAAATAAATGAGTTTTTAGATCTTTGAGTTGCTAATGGTAGGAAGCAGTCCATAAAAAATTAATGTAAATGACACGCTGAAACAATTTTTTTTTTAAAGAAAATGTAATTTAAAATATTGTAAACTTTACAGCAAACATTTTGTTTTGTACCTTTTTTTACTGGCATTACAACAATTTCAAAACAAAATATTTAAAATAAAGGAAACACTAGACATTGAATCATTCCAATAACCCTATGAATTTTATGTTCTTATTGACATTTCAGATGTCAAGCAATCTCATAACTTTTAATCAAATAAAGTACTTTTATTACAATTAGACATATTAAAGTAGTAAAAGATTTTAATATATTTTTCATTATTCAGCATTGTTATCATTTGAAGTAAAACCAGAGAAAGAGGAAGGCAATAAAAATGTTAAAATGATTAATGAAGACTAAAATATTCTAGAAATATCAAAATAATTCTTTAAAATAACATCACATAATTCCTGGTACCTGGAGACAGGTATAGGGATTCCTATTATACGTAATTAATTCATTTCTGGGAGGCTATTGCAGATATTTAATTAATTCTTTCACTAATTGAAGCGCCTAGAAGAATTCTATGCCATCTCTAAACGGAAATCTTGATTATCGTAACCCAATTATTTTTAAAGATTGGTTTTCCAGAACGCTTTTTTTAATCAATTCATTTAAAAAATTTTACGTGGAAGTTTAAAATTATCTTGAAATTGGAGGTAGAGACAGCATAGAACTTTCAATTTCCTATACATTAACAGAAAAATCAGTCAAATATATTCATAAATAACGAAGTTATGGAATAATTACGGAAAAAACTTTCAATCGCATTTTTCCTTCACATGGGTCACTGTTGACCTTGAATAAAGGTGAGATAAAATGGATTGATTGTATGGTCAATATAATATTCAGTCATAAGGGTTACCTGTTATTATACAGTTT
>JAQIWE010003229.1:0-12045 GCA_034698565.1 Campodea plusiochaeta | reverse complement strand
CATAATATTATAGTCTAATATTATTATTTTATGGCATTATTAATTTACTTTTAAAATAAATTTGTGCAGACCTAATAAATATTGAATTTCAGAAACAATTTTAAAATTGATAAACTGTATACCGAATAATTACTTACGTCATCATTTTATTACGGAATCGTCCACTTGCTCCGTACCGCCTATACGTCTAAATCTGGATTCCTATAAGTATTCTAACACTATGATTCTGTTAACTAACCTATTATCAAGGATAATAAATTACATCTCCTTGCCTATTATTCAGAAAACATGAAAACTTTTGAGAAAGGTCAAAACAAACATGGGAAATTTGATAAGTACGTCTAAAGAGCTAACACACCTGTCCCTCATTGTATATTTTTAGGTCAGTTCAAGAATATCAATTTTCACCTGGATTTTGAACGTTAGTAACATGACGTACCATCGCTTACTGAAGTGAAATGTGAGTAGCCTATATTAAAAAAATACAAACTAGTTGAGAAGTATACGAAGGCAGAAAACGAGAGACGAATCATTTATTAGTCAATTAGTGATAGTCGATCCAGCTGAAATACTGTACTCTCTCGTAACATTATAAAACAAAACATCGAGTTTAATTAAATTTTATATCCAATTATTAGACTATTATTATTATAGTCTAAGAAGAACAACAGCAATCATTAATTAGTGCAATTTGAAAGATAATTATAGAAAAAATTCGATTTATCTGGTTATAATAAACACATTTTTTTACTATACGGTATAGTATCTACATTGCATGATCTAATAACCAAATCATCACAATCGCATACATTGACCATATTATAGTTACAAAGTATATCACAAAATACAGAATCGTAATGCTGAATAATGAATAACAAGTCCCGGAGATGAAAGAATGAAGAATCATCAGAAATTTCCGCCCGCATAAAAGTACCGTATTGACGACGCATGAGTCACCAAAAAGAGAGAAACGAAGTCGAGTTCAAACATTCTCTCATGGAGCAACAAAATACTTAGAAATAAACGTCGTGTTCACTTGTTCCTCAGAAACTAAACTGATTAGATGTGTTAAGTGTATGTCTGCAGTTTGTAAAATATTTTTTAGCAAACTAAATAATTACTACAGTAATGACACAAGGGAGGGATCCAGCAAAGCAAAGTCTTCAGATGAGGAACGAATCACGAAAAGAGAATTTTCGGAAGTTATTCTATGAGAAGCAGATGAATGAAACTTTGAATCCAAACCTTTCTTCAAAAATTATAAACATGGTGATTCTCTTTTAAAATTACCGTTCAAACCAAAGAACTAGTGAACCTTTTAACATCGCTACTCGAACCCAGGAGCATTAAAAAGCTTTTATCACTTTCAGACCTTAGAACTGAATCCATAAATAAAACTATAATTAGAAATCTTACAATTAAGTTTAGAAACTGTAACATAGGAAGTAAACAAGTACCTTCCATAAGTTTCATTATATCGGTTCAAACACGTATCAAAATACGTTTCGCATGATCAGAGTCATAGATTCACTCAGAGACAGTACTTATTCGAGATCTGCTCTGAGCTATCTGATGGTTTAGTAAAATACCATGATCAGCACTAAGAACACATCGGCGATATTCCACTCGAAAGACAACTTTAATTTTAAAATGAAGCTGATTGGAATGCACCAACAGTTCGTAACTGTAAATCCTTTCATTATTTCAAGGAATTGGTCAAGTGCAATTGATCTGTTCGGAAATTCGTCTATGATATGATGTGTAACAAGTTTTATAGTTATCCTGTGTTCATGTTACACAGTATCGCAAACGACTTTGAGAAGAGAGATCATGGGAAACAATCCTCAGTACAGTAATACAGGAAATGTGACATCATAAACAAAATGAATTTACATGTACACAAGAGTAGAAAACACGTTTATGTCTTGTCTTGACATTTATAACCTTAGTAATGCTTTGTAAGCGTAAAATTATCAAGATTTCATGCACTTCAAATTATATTATTTATAAATTCTTTCTCGCAAGTAATAGTATAGGCCTGTACTTCTATGTTTATTATTTTTGTAACATATTGTTCTAAATTCCGTTATGTTTTTATAATAACATAATTATAGTCTTATTCATCTTATCTGAATTTGTCCGCCACTATAGTATCTGAATTTGCCCGCCCATAATTATGTTACCACTTTTCACTATTTTTCAATTTACTTATTATTGGTGTAACTGACATAGAAAAGTCAAATGGACTTACAGGTTTAAAAAATAAATACTACAAAATAGTCATTTCAGAATTTTGATTTTATCGAACATTGTTACTGCAGTGTTGCCAACTTTGTTATTTGAATAGAGGATCGCTGTTGATTCCATGATAAAAAAAAATTAGGAAATTTTCTGTATAGGCCTATGCTTATACCACCCTAAATCTATTTTTAATTGTCAAATGTTAACATGTAAATTACAGAAGAAATGAGGAATTGAGCTTATGGTCCCTTTTCAATACTTTCATAAAGGCAAAAATTTAAATTTACATGTTAACAATTGGCAATTAAAAATGGGTTTAAAGTGGAATAAACACACAAATGACCTATTATTTGAAATCAGGAGAAAATTTCCTACAACTTTTGTCATAGAATCAACAGTGATTCCCTATGCAAATAACAAAGTCGCCAACATTGGAGAGAGAAAATGGCTACGTAAATAAAAAATTTGAGACGGCTATCTTGCGGCATTTATTTTTTAACCCATACTGTCTCATTTGAGTTTTTTACATGAGATGCACGTCATCATTAACGAATAATCTTAATTTTAGTGAAAAGTGGTACCGCGGACTACCGGTAACACTATTGTGGAGCACCCTGTATTTAAATATACTGTATATATCCGTCTTTCGCTCCATCTTTTTCGGTTTTCACTTATCATAGTTTCTACGGTATTTTTTTTTTTTTTTTTTTTTTTTCATTCTCACATCTCATATGCACTTCAATGATGGTACCGGTACGTACAATAATAATTATACAAAGTGATTATTTTCCTACGAAAAATATAGTTATGGTGTATTAGTTCAAAGAACAGCATCCATATTACTCGAAGAATATAATTTCAAAATTGACCTTTATAACTGTCGCATTATTATATTCCACAGTCAGTTACGAGTTCGTGAACAGTAAATCCATAATATCTATAATAATTTTAATTAAAACGCCCGCGTGTTTTTGAACATGTTGCCAACAGTTTCAGCGTGTTTATATTTCGGAGCACGTTTCTCTCAAGATGTATAGTCAGCTCTGTGTAAGCACATCGCACGAGAAGAGGCATTTCCTGAGTCAGAATAATGATAGCATCTTCCATAATGTAATAGTACGGTATAAAACTAAATTTTAATGGAATACCATTAATAATAATGGATACACAGGGTGTTCACTGTAATGTACGGTATAGAGAACTCTTTTGATAATCATTTTAAAATGCATTATTGTCAATGAAAATTTTAGCTATTAACGAGTCTTTTCTGAGTGATTAGGGATTTAAAAAGGATAGTAGAGTGAAAGGACTCGACGAAGAAGATCCCAAACCCTACACGAAGTCATGTCAAGCCTCGAGACCGAATCTTTTTATGGAGAAACCGAACTTTTTTATGGAGAGACCGAACTTTTTTATAGAATGACCACACAAAAAGGCTCGATATCGATCTGCCTGAAGTCGAGCGAACTTTGCAGGATCAAGACGAGCTCGATCGTCCATTCATCTAGTTCAATCCTGACAAAAGGTTCACTTGTTAAAACCTTTATTCTCATTTCGGTATTCCTAAATGGTGTTCTCGAAATGTTTTCCATTTCCATGACTTATGAACACGTGAGAACTGTTACAGATCGCTATACACATACCATTGAAGTGTAATGTGCTTTCTGATTTAAATATTTATGAACGAGTAAATAAGTCAGGTTATTCAACTATATTCAACAGCATATGTTCCCTTTTATGAATTTCTAAACGTGTTTATTTTTATAATAGAGTGCACAAACTGTGAAAGAACTACTTCAGTGACAGCGACCACTTTTGTTGTGTCAATGATTTAAAAAAATGGTTTACCCTTCTCATTAGTTTCGCTTGTGAACAAATATTGTGATGATTTTACCAAAAAAAAAAAAAAAAATTACTGATTATCGATTAAAAATACCTGATTATTTCGAGCATATTGAACAAATTCGCTAATGCTCATTAAACGGCAAGATATGATATTTATTTAAAATAATTGAAGAAAAACGAAAAGAAAAAGTATTTTTCCTAACTCACAATAAATGTACTACCAAGGATATTATTAACCCCAGTAATCAGCATCAGACATAAATAATATTTCATAATAGAAAACACAAAAATGACAAAATAATAGAAAACTTCGATTGATGATAAGTGGAAGGATTTCGGATATTAAAACAGCTCGAGCACGATGTCCATTACCACTTCTGATTCTTTTTTCCCCTTTCCTCTCAAAAATAACAAGAAAATTGCAGTAATAATAACGTACCATTGTTGTCGTAATCTTTTAAACATTTCATGAAGTCGACTTCTGGTCGATAACTTCACTCCCCGAGAAAGAGCAAAGTTAGGAACACCACTAAACGAGCACTGAATTTCGATCGTCTTCATCTTTGGTCCACAAATACTACTGACTTTCTGTTTGTTCCGGAAGAAGACACTATCGGTTTCAATATTCGCTTATTTTTTATTCATTTTGCATCAAAATGAGAGAAAGATGTCATTCCGGTTTGAAAAGATTTTTTAACAAGACTGAACTAACAACGTTCGTCAACGATATTGTTCTCTAAGAAAGGAAATTGTTTCTGTTAATTATTTTGAAAATATGTCAACTTATTAATCACGTTTTTCGATAAACCGGCTAAAGAAAGTTAGTGATGTTTGTACGTTGTAAAGGAAATAGTATGGAAACCGGTTATAATATTAATTATATAAACTTCCGTGAACTATAAACTATAACTTCCAAGTATTTTTACAAAACTGTCGAGGCTATAAAAATGTGTTAATTTATAACCAGAGAGTCGTAATTAGTTGGAGTCCCTTAAAAATAAAAGTCTATTATAGTTAAATTTTTATAACGGAATACAATAAATTATTTAAATATAAAAATTTGCTTTGTGAGCTGTTAATTGGGGAAGCATAATTTATCACAAAGATTTTATGTTGAACAGAAACTTTAAATGTTGTCCAAGAATCTGCTCAAAGTTAGACTATAATAGGAAATCAGTACTACCAGTATCATAGTTATAATGTACAAACATCACTTGTTACCTTTCTAGTTCCATATAACCTTACACTGAATAATTTACACAATTTGTTCTTTGTAAGGGAGTTTATGTAGCCTATACCGGTATAAATTATTTCAGCAAGAAAAACACGCATGTTATTTTTCTTACTTTTCCCCACAAGCTCAAACGTCTGTACAGTAACTGAAGATTAGAGTCGTTTCTATATGTCCACCGTCAAAGTCATAATAATGACACCAAGTAACTTTGGAATGTGAGTTGAGTGAGTCAAACGAGAACATGAGATTGGCAGAGTCATTTCAGTTATTTCTATGAATAGTATCACTGTATATCAGTGGTTGTTTCAATTGGAAGGCGGGAAATATGGCGATCGTCCCATCTCACGTAGCTTTTCAATGTTTCGAAGAAGGACCATAAATCTACGGTAATTTGCTAGCTTTTATACAAACCAACAAACGGCACCAGTATAGACTTTTTTAGGAGTTATATAAGCTACCTAAAATTTTACTTTAAAGCTTTCTTGTATAGGTCTCCCACGGTTTTCGAAATTACGATGGCTCCAAATCTCTTTGAATTTTAAGTTAACAGATCAGTCTCAGATATTGTTTAGTATACCGTTCCATAACAAGGAATATTTTTAAAGTTATATATATGCTAGTTTGATAAATCCAGCATCCTCAGAAATATAGTGTTTCTTAAGACATAAGCTGAAATAAATTAATAAAGTCAGCAGCAATAACACACGATAGTTTTAAAAAAAGACTACGGTACCATCACCATAAAATAATATAATAATAAATAACTATATAGAATCGATCTTTTAAGAGTTGGATCCAAATAGTCCTATAATTCTCCAAAAAATCAGTTTTCCTTTTGCTCCACATTGAGACGATTAATACATATGTTCACTTCCAGGAATTTTCACGTAGCTAAATAGCACACAATATAACAATTGTATTTGTATAATCTGTACGCTGAAAGATCAGATAGAGGAACTTAATTGATGTTTCGGAAACGAAAAGTAAAAAACAAACAACAAAATTATAGGATGGTAAAAACAACTCAATTCTTATGTTATTCTTTAATGATATTCGTGATAAAAAGTAAAAATCCCGATCACACGAAAGTAGATCGTCGTAAGAAAGACAAAGTAATATTAACGGAAACAAGCACAGCAATAATGTTATGTAGCCTTGTTCACTTTTAACAATTGGATCGATAATAATTTTATAATAATTATTATCAATTTCCTGGTGGTAAGGAATAAATCTGTCCAAGAACAAGTAGATTCCAGTACCATTTGAGCTAGTTCATTACTGTAGGAAAACTTTCATTTTATTGCTGCTGAATATATTAGTATAATATTATGGCAACTGATACAACAGTCATCAGGATCCGCAGTTCAACAAATGTTTCAAAGGATCCATGGAAAAAAATAGTACCAGTAGGGCTACTCCGGTAGTTTCTTAATTTAAAAACAAACCTACCAAAATAGTGATCTTTCGTAACCTATAAGAGGAAAAGTACCATATTATTGGAAATGGACCTTTGTAATATAATACAAAAATAATCAAGCCTGCCATTGTGACTTTGTGAGTTTCTCACAAAGTCGTTGGATTTGTCCTTCCAGTACTGGTTCATAAAGTTGTATAACGAATCGTTTGGTTACAATTTATTGCTTTAATTTGTTACATCCATGACAGTGTGAGGTCCAGCAGAACACATAATGCTCAGCAGGAAGTCCAGCAGTCTGAAGAATAAACTGACTTAACTCTTCAGTGTTCACTGTTCAAAGACATTTTACAGTAATACTAATACCAAGTTATTCCACATAATGACATAAGCCCTATTTTTTAAATGAAATAATCGTATTATAATTAAGTTTGAGCGAAAATGAGAAATAAATAATAGAAAAATTGAAAATCATAATTATGTATTTCGTAGTCATACTAAGTGCTTTTGAAAATAACAGTAACTCGACATCACTGCTTCAAATTTTCAATCAACTCATTAGAATTTTCCCCAGTTCTCACTCTCACGCCATTCTGTGTTTCTGTATACCGTTAGTTTCATTTTTTTAACAATCACGTATAAAATAACCGATAAGTAAATAATTCATAAAAATATGTTGAGACTGTAAAGTAGTACTCTCAGCTCTCAACTCAGGCCATGCTGATGGTTAAATTAAGGACAATCTTACAAGTTCAATAATTTCAGTAAGACATTCAAAATAGCGTAAGTCAGTGTCTAAAATTAAATACACACAGTAAACTACTTTGTACGTGCATAGGTATTTGCAATTTTGTCATCTCAATTACGAATTTGTACTTGCATTTTAATTAAGAAAGTCTCACTAATCCACGAACAATGTGTTTACAGCTGGCTGTAACTTCTGTATGATGTCATAGAAAAGAAAAGAGCAGTACGGTGCCAAAATATCAAAGAAGGAATTACGTAGACAGGTTCAAAGAATCCTTTGAAGGACGATAAAACCACAACTTGAAGCTATAGGGCTTCCCTTTAAATAATATAGTCACGTCATGATGATGTTCTTATTTCAAAGCTAAACATAACCTTCCAAGTTTATTATAATAAAGGTATCACTGCTGCTGTATATTTATGTGTACGTTAAAAAACGTGACTAACAGCTGGGCTTAATGCTTACGTGATTTGAATAAGAATGAGACTGACACTGCGAAAGACGAACTCCAGGCACGGAGGAGCATTATTTTATTTCATCGAAGGAATGTTTTAAATAGGAAATAAACTATTAATCTACGCAGAATAACAATCTTACTCACAATATGGATAAAAACTTCACGCCTAATATATTATATTTATTGGCCAGAGCCTTTTTCTGTGAACCTACCCAAGATTCAAAGGAGGATGTTAGGCTGTGGAGTTAAGACTTGTAAGCATATATAATTTATCCAAAATAGAGCTTGGCTTCTCACTTATTCAAATAGTAAAATTTCCAAGTTATTCTGACATGAGCAATGAGTTATTAACCTTTCATTTCAAAAATCATAATAAGATTCGGAAAGCTGCAATAGCTGCTGCAATATTAGTTCTGAATCAGAATTATAGCAATTCGATGGAAGCAATTAGGATTACCGGAATTTTGTAATCTATTGTATTCTTTCATAGTCAATCTTAAATGAAAGTTTGAAGCTAAAAATATCGATAATTGCCAGAACGCTCGCATCACGAAGCTCTCAACAATGTTTAATTAAAGGCGTGCAGCAGCTGTTTCCTTTTAACAAATTTTATAGCACAGTTTAAAAGCACAAAATTTATTACGTTTAGAAAATAAAAAGTTACAATAAACCATATATCATTGTCATTTCAAGCTTGAAATCACTCAAACGAAAATTAATAATTAGATAGCTTAGAACTATTATGGCATTGTCGAATCTTGTATGTCTAAAAGCAATTACAAATTTTGTCACGAAAGTGCTTTACTTTGAAAAGCAACTTAAAACCAAAGAGAACTTATATACTCCATGCTTAAAACTAAACGTTAGAACACAATAATTTTTTTTTTCTGGGACTGTTGTAACATATATTGCATCATTCCCAATAGGTCTGCATACACCACAAAGTACTAAAAATAATGAGATTTTTTTAAAATAAACCATAATTTCAGTCAAATTCATTCTGAGGGCCCATAAGTTTCAGATATTATTTGATTTTTGATATTAGAATTTGGTAAATATTAACTCATTTTAAAACTTCCTTTTGGAGTTATCTTCAGTACATCAATACCACCAGTTCGGTTGTTGTTTATACTGTAACTACGACAGATTTTGATACCTAACTCAGACAACAATATAGCATCTACTATTAAACCTCCATCTAGCAGCAAAAGGTCACAGAACTTGTTTTGTTACACGACAATACTAGTAATTCGCCCACATTGCTTTAGTTTCGACTCTGCAGGACGTTTCCTGCTATTTGTGTTACGGTATTACGTTACCCGGTATGTGAAATTATGAAGATTATAATGAGTTGATGACGCGTTTAAAATATTCTACTTGAGAATGGTTTGATATTATTAGGTTGATGTTATTATTTTATACTCTCATCTTTACGGAATTTTGTTAGATTACAAATAACTGAGGTTTTCAATTACAGTCACAGGTAAATTTTACGCTCTTCCTATCTTTCATCATAATGATAAACAATGAAATGATGAACCGTAATATTAGGCCTATTATTCGAAAGCAATAGTCTAGAGTTCCAAAAATCTTTTACTTCAGTTTCTCTTATAGACTTCATCTTGTACTACTAGCCTATAATAAGACTTTTAAAACTTACTGCGTTCATTCACTGAGGCTGCTAATAATCTAAACGGATTTGAAGTTTGGACCCCTTAGAATATTTTTCAAGATATCGAATTAATTGTTCAAGCATAATTCAGATGTTCAGTCTACTCTTTGAACGCGGGGTTGCGCACTTTCGAAAAAAGTGTACACCGCGCTCGGTACTGGAGGTGTACTGCATCTGTCTGCATGTGTACAGCGTGGTACTGCGTAGGGAATGTGGTTTAGTACGAATATTCTGCATTGTACTGCGATGTAATGTATAAGGTACTACCTACTGAAGGTGTACTGGGTGGTACTGCATGTGTACTGCGTGGTACTGCATGATACTGCTGCGGGGTACTGCGGATGGAATGAAGTTTGGTACTGCAGACATATGTGTTCACCGTACTGACGAAGTGCGCAACCCCTCGCTTTTGGATCCTTCTCTGAGGAACTTCAATTAAAAATTAATATTTAAAAATATATTTTCCAAACATCCTCTCCTAAAATTCTCCTACCTTGGACGGAGGACCTTGCCATCTACCTTAGCAACCTGTGCAGAATACAATACGTGATTTTTTAAAGTTATTGTAATTATGTTAGCTTTTGTAAATTGCGAAATAATGGTGGAAGTGGCACGGATGATCGATAGAGCGTATAGCGGAAGGAAGGGTTAATATCACAGCTGTTCATCTTATTCACAGCACTACAAAACTCTCTAGGTTATACAGTAAACAGCTAAAGGCTAACGTTTGCTGTCATAACAAATTATAAATTATAATGATGTTAAAGGGTTTTAAATATTGTTTTATGAGTGTTCTGTACGTTTAAGATATGTTCTGCATCAATGCAGAAATGTACTTTATTGAAAGGTCAAATGTCAAACAAGTACGCTGTTGTTTAAAAAGAAGGATTTTAAAAACGTATAATTTATGAATAGGTCTATGATCGCTTACGTGAACTTCTATAAATTCATTTCATTTTTTAGGCTATTTAATTTAGGCTAACAATATTATCTAAATAAACACTCTACGTCAAAGATTATAAATATATATCAGAATGCAGAGAGCAATTAAATGATTATTGATTTTTCAGATATTAAACCGACGTCGACTGAATGAAGGTCATTCATTACTGTACAGCTTCCGCTGACGATTTGAAATGAAATTGAACATTAATTAAATATAATTTTTATGTACAGAAATATCAAATGAGCATTACATAGGCTGTATCCAAATAAATTAGTGTTTCTGAAACAAAGACCAATTTGACTGACCAAGTCTTTTTTGTCAGGAGTCTTGGTATTGTTTGCAAGACCAAGACTTGCCCTAGTCTTGGTCTTGGGTGTGCCAATCTTGATCTTCTACAGTACAAGAGTCTTGGGTAGTCTTGGGTCTAGAGAATTCCCCGACATTTTGATTGGCATCAGCGGCGGATTTACGCACAAGCGCATGAAGCGCTAGCTTGGGGCCCCGGAAATGAAGGGGCCCCAAATTGACAACTTACATTCAGCTTAAAATATACCTCTTTTATTTCAATACTTTCAACATTACATTCCATTTTATTTTTTCCTGACTGGTTTTGTGTCATTTATTTTAATTGCAAGTTATTTATTACTTGGAAATTGTTCAAAAATAGATAACTTGCTGTTAAAATTCGCGAAAATCGGAATAAAAATTAAATTTCTCAATATAAAATGCCTAAAATTGAACAAAGTGTCAAAATTTTACGATGTGGCTGCTTCATCCTTGCAATTTCACAGTTATTTTTTTTTTTTTTTTTTTAAATGTTCGAAATACGTGGAACTTGTTTCCGTCAACCAAAAGGCCCAAGGCCCTATCAGAGGGGTGGCTTTATGGCCCGGGCCCTTGTCTTTCTATTGCCTCAGCAAAATTTGGAAAAAATATAGGCTATAAAAGAAACGAAGCTAATATAAACTAAACAAAAATGAAAAATGTTGTAAGTATACCGGAAATTTCCACAAAATATGAATAGAAATGGTATAGTTTTAACTATAATTTTTCAAAAAATTTCATGGTGGCGCTAGCTCGGAAGATTTTCGACATCGCCCTGTTTAGGGGCCTCTTCCTGACTCCTGAGATTGCGCTTGGGGCCTCCTTAACCCTAAACCGCCTCTGATTGGCATTACTTCCTGTGTATGAAATAAATTATTAATTTTATACAACCTGAACCTAAATAATCCTAAAACCATTATTTATTTACAATATTTTTTATTCCCAAAACCCAAAAGTTTTGTACAAGAGTCTTCGTCTGGGGTTAAAGTCTTGGTCTGGTACGTGAGATACGATACCATAAAATTTCAATAAAATAAATATTTCATGTATTAATCCTTTTTCGTCATACCTAATTACCTATCACTACACATGTAACTTTTACATCCTAATATTCCCAAAAATAAGATTTATTTCTTCATATTTGTAATACACCCAAGACTAACC
>JAQIWE010003228.1:0-12046 GCA_034698565.1 Campodea plusiochaeta | reverse complement strand
TTTCGGAGAGGAGCGAAGGTGATGGATTTCGCACAGGCGAACGTGATATGTCGTGCAGGCGATAGTCATATTTCGAACAGTCGCTAGTGATATTTCGAGGATTTTTTTCTCTTTTTAGCGCCATAGAGTACCCTTTCTGAATTTCAAATGCACTGTTCCCAAGTTCAAGATTAGTATACTGTATAAAAACAGCAAGAATACAAGAACGTTTTACTGTATAACATAATTATATTAGTGTGCTGTAAAACACACACAAAATAACAATTGGCCGTTTACTAATACATTTGCGTATAATTTTTGCCCAATTATTATTCAACCAAAAATAAAGCAACTACATTATTATCTTTGAAAATTAATGAAACTTGTCATAAGTTATTTTTCATAAAGTCATATTCAACTTATTGTCATTCGATGCAAAAGGTTGTACATGTCGCAGGTAACATGTCGCAGAAGTCTGACTATATTAACGTTATAAATTACAAATAAATTATTGTGTTACTACCATAACAAAAACTACCATGTACGGAAATAATTACAATAGACAACACTACGGAAGTAATAAAATTAACATATGACCTTGATCTATTTACTGCAATACATAATACAGAATTCATATATATAATAATATCACCAATAGGTCACAGTCTAAAATAATAAAATACATAATTTACTAACAGAAAATGTTGTATATTAGCCTACTAGCAGTATTTTGAATGATATGTTATGAAAAAATGCCACTATACTGTTAAAATAGAACACATTTATAAGTTAATTATACCGTTCATTTCACTTGATTTCAAATGGCTTTTCATATTTCTTCTAAAATATTAGCGGCTCCATCGGGTACCCTACTCGGGTTGAAGTCTGGGTAAAGAATAGCAGAATGCAGAATATATCTGAAAACCTCTAATGTTTTTCATAACAGAACCCGCAATGATAACGCTGGTGACGATCTTTGAAGAAGCGGAGTTCGGAAAGATACGAACTGAGGTTATTAAAATACAAGTTCTGAAATTAAGTTTATTAATATACCGTATTATAAGTTTGATATATCGGATTTATGAGAGGGCCATCAGGCTTTAATATTTTCAATTATTAGAATCGCTTGCACAGAATATTTCGAAAATAAATAACTTCCGGGAGTAAATAATCATGTAAATGCAGAGGCGTTGTTTAGGGGGGGCATGCCCCCCCCCCCTGAGGTTTGATTTTAAGAAAAGGACGAGAAAAAACTAAGAAAAAAAGTGAAAAGTCTCTTAAAATATAGCAAAATTTCTATTAAAAAGGCAAAAAACTTACAAAATATAAGAATTTTTAATGAAAAATGTAAAAATTGTCTAAAAACGGTGATTTAGTACATGTAAAATGTAATAATTTCGCGCGACGCCCAAGGCGTCGCAATTAATTTTCTTTCACTTTCAGTCTGGCCCCCCCTTAGCAAAAGTTGAAATGACGCCCCTGTGTAAATGTAATACTTTAGGAATGTATAACATTATCATGTTTAGCTTATTTCAACGACGTAATTGTGAGGTGAGCGCATCTCTTCAGACGATTTTTTAAATCTCGAGTTACAATACTGTATGAAACCATAAAATTAAAAATTAAAATAGAATTTACGGAAACAGTAGTTTATATAGTAAAGTAATTTATAAAACTACCACAAATTTAGCACCCTACTTTATGATTTTTTTTTAATCAAATAATAAAGTTTATTCACCAGAGTTTGTGAACTAAAACACAAAGTCGCAATATTCTTGTATTGTTTCAGAGTATAGTATTTGTCCATCCGTAATGTAGTACAAGAGGGAAATAATCTCTCAGAAATGTTTATTTGGTTCCTTTCCATAATAATAAAAATAATTAAACAATAAAATTTACTTAATGAAGAAATTTAAACAGCAGGTGCCTTTTTATATGATATTTTGAAGATATTAAGTTCAATAATAGCAACGCCGCTGTAATTAACATTAATTTTTGTATAGTGAAAATTTAGAGACTGTACGACGGTATTGTCGTATATCCACCGCAATGCACACGTAATAGATCGGTGTTAAACCTGTGTTTTTTCCAGCGGAAAGTCATCTTTTCCAACACACAGATCCCGTTTTACTTTCTTTGTTTTCTATTGTACTCGCTTTCCCTAGAGACCGATAAGCTGTGATGGAAAAGATGGCTTCCCGCAGGAAAAAAATACAGGTTTAACACCGACCTGTTATACTTGTGCATTGCGCTGGATATACGACAATACCGTCGTACAGTCTCTAATGTTGATTGATGTAAGATTGGATAATATATTAATCGTGCACATTTGAAAGTTAAACAAATAAAACATTTAATCGTTTCTGTTTTAGGATACCATTGTATAATTATAGAGGCAAGGAAAATTTCAGAGGTTTTGGTCCTTTGAACAGTATAAATAAACTTATATAATCCAGCAAATAGTGTGAGGAACTGAGCTCTATAGTTACATTCAGGCGGGTAACATTTTTTAGTATCTTATTTTACAAAATTATAATGTCAATTTGTTTAGAATCCACTCATAAACTTACAATTTACACAAAAAATAACGACCTTCTTCCAAATTTACCATAATACCTCCTATACTGATGTATAATAATACAATATTGAAACGTTATTAATATTGAAAAACCGTTTCTACCCCATCCGCCTGCTTTATTCTCTATAAGCTTCTCCCAACCATCCTAAAATTTGAAACTTTGGTACATAAAGCAGAAAAAGTTGGTTTATAAAAGTTGTGAGGGCTGCGAAAGATACACAGATTTACCTCGTTATAGAACGGAAACTTCAAAAGATTTCTCGATCAATCCAATGCGAAATTATCGAACTTTTAACGAAAGATGCGGGGCAGACGTGCTTCGGGTGAAAAGGGAAACGCAGAGAGGATTATTTTATTATTTCCGAGAAAAATTCATTGTTACTCTTTGGGGATATAAAACTATACTTCAATCAGTTGATGTCTACGTAAATTATTACTAAAAATTAATTGCAAATAGTGATTATAAGAAAATTACATCAAATTGTGAAGTATGAAATTAAATGAAAACAGAAAAGAACATAACGGCGGGTAATAGACTTCTAATGTTAATATTGCTGTATAAACTCGAGCCAAAAATCCATTAACTTAAAGCATAAAGAACATAATTACGACAGCATAATATTATCTAAACTTATTAATAAGTAAATATTATTACATTTGATCCAACAAACGTGCAAAAACACTTTAAACTTGGAGAACTTCTGATGACTAAACCTTGTCAAATCACACATTAATAGAAACTTATATTTTTATAATTACTGATAAATTTAGTTTTTGACATTGGGAACAACTTTTATGCCAATTATCTGACAATTATTATTAATTTTGAAATTTTGTAAACTCTGTATGGTTCATAAAATAAAATCATATATACTACTGACAAATTTATCTATTAGGCAAACCAGATACAAATAATTACCATGTTTAAAGAAATTTAATAAACATACGAGACCTGTTTTATTACTGAAGCACACATTTTATGATTGCAGCATGTCTACTTACAAGTGTAGTCTGTTGATACTGTTATAATCATCATCGACTTATTTTTACCCAGCACGGAGAATGAAGCAATCTAACAATTTAATTCTACGTGCATAAATAATCAATTTCACGGTAACAGGAAGTGGTTCCATCTGTAGTATAACTTTATTTCCAAACCACAAGAAAATAAAACTTCTCAATCTCATGAAAGTCCATAGATAGTTCAGTGTGTCAATCTAACTCTCAACGTTACTTTTCTCTGATTACCTGTACCGCTGCAGCAAATCAACAATAATAATATATTTAATAAAACATATAAGTGATAAAAAGTAGGATGTAGTCGGCCTGTAGGGGGCTAAGAGCTGTTTTTCTTGTTAGTCAAACTCATTATAAAAACATGATAGAAACTCTCCATTAAGTGGTGTGCGTCAGCTATACGTCTATAAAATAAAAAATATTGTGATTGTGAAAACAATTCAAAAATTTGATTATGGGAAGATAATAAGTTGATGGAGACCTATTTTAAGCACAGATTTTTCGGTATTAATAACATGCTGTGATCTAGAGTACTGAGGGCTAATGGCTATATTGGCGCATTTCATTATACAGTCTTAGAACTTCGGAAATAATCAATAAAGAATTATTTCTAAAGCCACTAGATGGTATTTCGCCTTTAAAGAATTGCAAATTATCATAAAATAAAATCATTATGTTTCAAAATTTAATATAGGATTGATTGAAATGTATTACTTCTGACAGTTTTTAAGGTTTACTTGATTTTAATCATATTTGCTACGAGTATTCAACTACGAAATGGTGTGTTGCAAACGTTGTTTCTGTATTCTCTTTTTATTTTGAACCTTAAAATTCGGTATTTAGACGTGATACATAAATTAATTTATTCACAGACTGCAAAGAAACAGTTATATTACAGAATTATAGGAATTGAATCAGTGGCGTACACAAGGGGGGGGGGTTAGCCCCCTTCCCTGGAGCAAATAAAAGCAAAAATGTTCATGAATGTAAAAAAAAATCATTAAAATTGATAATTTCACAGTAAAATTTTTCGCCTTAATAAAAATGCTTATTTCCTTTAAAAATTGGCCAAAAAAAAAATCTGGATATAACTTATTTTCTCTGCAAAATCCCTCCCTTTTGGGGATTCTGCGTACGCCCCTGAATTGATTACCGTTCTATGCATTGGAAGTTGCGAAATTAAATTAAATTTCATATAGACTGCACAACAGGTGGAACGATATTTTTAGTAATTCCACTATTAGGGCTTTCATATAACTATTTCATTTCAAAACATAATACTGCTAGAAGTAATATCAGTTTCTGCTGTTTAATTTTAAATACCCTGTTGTCAAATTTTGTAATAAAGAAGCTACATAAAAAGAATTGTGCACATCACATCCCTATTTCATTGATAGATACTTATCAACGTTAAAACATATAAAAAATCATACTTCACTACTCACACTGTGGGATTTTTTCTCTGTGTGTTTGCATAAAAAAACGAGAATTTCTGCTTGAAAACGAATTAAGGCTTGGCTCGCTAACTAGGAGAGAGAAAGCATAGGAAATGCAAATTTTAAGTAAATGCAAAAACAAAAGTAAGATTTTCAGTGCTAATCCTCATCATGAGACTTTGTGGATTTAATGCAGTAGTCGTAAACTTCCTATGATAAAATCATTCTTCTGAAAAGAAAACTTCCATTAAATGCTGCAAATATGAAATATCCTTCCAATAGCTAAGAATATTAATGATGTGGGAATATGGTTTACAAATGCCATAATACGGTGATATAAAGAATAAAATAATATTACTTTTTTTAATTATGACCGCAAGGTGTAAAAGTGTAGCATTTGTCAAAGAAATATAAAAATTTAATTACACGTAGCAAATAGTTTCAATACACAGAATTGTTCTCGATGTTCTTCTTATTGAGTATTGACACTTTATATAGTTTTAGTTTTCTGCGTGGCAAATGTTCGGCTTCAAAAATATCGTTGTAACACACTAAAGCAAAGCCTGCGATATTATTGTTGAAAAAGCATATTAAAGTTAAAAAAAATGCTCACTTAACAAAAAAAAAGATTTTGCGTTTAGATTTTGTTATAATATTTTTTTATTATTATAACGGCAATAGCATTTTACTTACGAGTTAGTATGCTACGGTATACACGTCGTATATACATTAAAAGGCAAGAAGAACGATATTCCGGAAGCTACAAATTGGCTGTAGGATTGGTTTCTATTTTTAAAAGAAAGAAACATTTTGTTTTTCACTTTTATTTTTCTTTCCCTCTCAAACTTCTTTATCGTCGTACAGAGAATAGAAAATTGTATAAAAACTCTTTATGCTTTAAATAACCTTCAACATATACGAAATAACTATAAATTTCACTTATGACCTATAACTCCTATAAGATGTTAACAGCACCATTTAAACCATTGACATCTCTCTCAGCAGATTTAGTTAAAAGTTCCACTAGATAATTAGATTTTTAATATTGTAAAAAGTTAATATTTAAATTTCTAATATAAAACTTTTTTTGAGTGACATTCCTTTTCTAACAAAATTTATATGCGATATCAATTATTTGACGCTTTTTCTGAATATCTTACATGTTTAAAGTATCATTGACTGAACATATACGGCTGTAACGTATATTGCTAATTTTATATTTTTTTGCGTCTGAAAACCACACAATTGCTTTGAAAAAACGTTCATATTGAGACCAAGAATGATAGTGTATCGTCCATTAAAATAATGTTTGCCTACTGTAGTACTAAACAGACAACTTTTTAAAATTAAATATTGAATTGAAGTTAATCTAAATTCTGATAAACATAAAATATAACATTATTATAATTTAATTCAAAAGAATTTTGGCAAATCTCGCAATATTAATTTAAATATCAAAGGTTATTATACAGTAGGCCTATTATACTGAATATTAGAGGACCATAGGATTCAACAGTCGGGTGGTTTGGTACACTTGATCCCACGGGGGTCGAAACCGCGGTCGTGCACTCTACCTATCCTTACCAGCACTCTTTCCTATAATATAGGTGTAGGCAGGTCACCGTTTGTGGGGTCAAGGGTACCAAACCACCCGACTGTTGAATCCTATGGTCCTCCAATACTCAGTACAATATGATATAATAATGTAATTTACTCGCAATACTTCAATATACCGGTAATGTATTAATAAAATATAACAATTTAGTTCTTTACAATCTTGAACAATGGCATAGACGAAGGAATCACGGGAACATTATATAACGAAACAATATCCGGTTTGCTAAATATCAATAAGCCATACACTACTGCACCATCGTAAATTAATAATCATGGGAACATCATAATAATACGATCAAATCTCTAGCATGAATAGAAGTTACAATATATCCACCAGGAGGCAGTAATAAATCACTGGTGTTGTTTGAAAATGTTCATTATTGATAAAGTGTTTATGAACATGAACAGGGATTATGATGCACCGTTGACGTTCAATAACGAAATCTGTTAGATAATGGTGCTGACGCTTACTATACGTTTACCAGTATTGTTACATTTATATTGGAGATTGGATGCCTTTACAATGCGTATAGTATACAATGTACAGTATAACAGAATATTTTTGTGACAATTAGAGTATTCTCAATTCATCTGTTAAGAAGGAATAAATTTATAATTGATATTTCCTTAAACATTATACATTTTTTTAATGTATGGTAACTGAAAAGGCTTAGGACAAAGAAAATAACGTAGTGATCTCTAACTTAACAAATAACGTTATTAATTTGACTTTTTTTAATAGCAAATATCCTGCCCAATGTAAATAAACGTGGAAGTCTCGTAATTGAGAATTCATATTTTTCCTTGGTGTTTTGGGGACTTATCTCAAGAATTAAACAGAAAATATCCGTCGTAAATTTACAACTTTATATTGCAAAGTCATTATCAAACGTTAGGTCTGTAGGTTCAGTCAAAATCGTTTGATAATGACTTTGCAGTAAAGTTGAAAATGTACGGATACTTTCAGTTTAATTCCTGTCCACTGCTGTATATTCACATATTATTAAAAAGAAATACTGTATTAAAAACACATTAAAATAGTTAGGTTATATTACATTCAGATCAACAGTTTCCACTCCACAGAACACATTGTATTTTCTTTTTAGAATAAATTTTAACATGATTGTCTGTTTTTCAGCTTACACTGTGTGTATTCTCGATAAGATTACTATAGTTATTAATCCATTAAAAATAGTATTAAGATTAATAAAACCAGGTTTGTGGAAATATGAATGTAATCGAAAGAGATTGAACTATTTCATCAGAAAGTATATGTTAATTTATAATATTGAAAGCTTTTGAAAAAAAAAGAACATTACATCGCAAAATTTTGCTCTATATTAGTAACAAAAAGGCAAATTTAACCTCTTTTAGCTTTCACTCTTTAGTCGTAAGTTTTTGGATTCTACCTACTTTTTTTTGTGATGTCCACATTATTAATTTTCTTTTTTGTTGAAGGAAATTAAAAACTGTCACAACTACGGAAGCATCGACCAACGAAGGCATGCACAGCAGCACTACACAATGAAACTTTTCCTAAACAATTTCCGATGGAATGTTGGGGAAAAATTCAATTAAATACCATTTAGAAGGAAGTTTTTAACTGTAATAATGTGCTAAGCTTATGTACTATATAACGTCACAAACTTGAATGGCCGTTATATTGTTGTAGAAAATCACAAGTTTTTGGAAACTGAATTTGTGTTACAAAGCATATATATAACAGCTTTGCTTTTTGAGTAGACCTACCTAAATATAAACTATTTTATAACCTGAAAGTAAAATCAAAAATCCGCGGGAAAGAGAATTAATTTCAGGGTAAATGGTATAGGCCTACAGTCGACGAGTCGAGGCATGTTATAGAAAGATACAGGCCTATACACTATAACAAAAAGGAATTCGTTTTACAGTAGATTGCTATAAGATAATAGAAAATATATACTATAAAGGATAACACTGCTATCTGAAAAACAGCATAATTTCATTATTCATATTCAATTTTTGCTCTCACTGTTCATACACATTATAACTTATAATTATGAATTATTAAGTTTTATTAAATGTTTTGGATTTCATAAGAAATGTAAGGTTTATTTTATTTCGCTCCTATGGAAGGTCGGGATTTCGCTCAAGCATCTTGCCAACTTCAAATATTACAGCTCATTAAACTAGCAAATTCTAATGTAAATTTTTTTGATATCCAAAATGTAAATTATAGAAATAAAGACTTTGTTGAACTCCTATCCTCAATTCAGTTTGAAAATATTATTTATGAATAGTGTCTTATATAAATTAAACAAATATCTTTTTCCATGTATATTTTATTGTATTATGTAAAATTTATTGTTATAACAACCAGTGTAAAATTGTTTATGTAATTGGATGTATTTTCCGTTTAAACAATAAATATTATTATTATTATTATTAAAAGAATTTTTGAAAATCCAATACCGTCAATGTGTATTTTATTACTGTAACAGTGTAATGCCTTACAGTAATAAACTACCTAAAATCCAAAGTCAAAGATAAGAAAAATAGCATGACAAATTTATGTTTCTGATGAATTAACATTAAAAAGATAATCATGGCTATTAGAATCTTTATTCATAAATGTTTCGAAAGAGAAAATAATTCCCACAGTCCACCTATTATCTAAAACATTTTAAACTTTACAATATATTTCCTAAGGCTGTATTCCAGTCTGTTTTACTCCTATCCAGCATAATGATAATTATGTATTCCTTTACCCCTTGAATCCTTCGCAAGTCATCAAAGCTTCATTTGTTTATTTAAAGAGCCCGCTAATAACATAGACCGTCTTGAATATTCAACGAATGCAAAATAAAGACTCGCTTCAAAAGGTCAGTACCCCAGTAGACTAACAAGGTTATCAGATCAGCAGATCTCTACACATCGGAAGATTTGGGAGCACCGTAAAATTTTTGTTGATTTTCTGAGTTTCGTCCGATTTTGCCAATATTTAAGAATATAACTTAAGTTATTATACCTCAGAGTAATTCAAATAAGTTACTCATACAATTTTAAAATTTCTGCCATTAGGTCCAGCAGGTTTAATTGAAATAACCCTCCAAGTAATTAACACGACAACTAGTAATAATTGATAAATTATCATAATCCAAAATCATAAATTGAAATTCAACAATTATAATTGCTAAAACTATCAACAATTTTTGAAGTCGATTATAATTGCAACAACTGAGGCAACAACTCTGAATATAAGAAGGTTATATTAGCTAATTTATTATGATTTTTTGATACAAAATTAGTTCGTAAATTTAAGTTAGATATTTCACCATATGTTATAATGGTAGTTTGTTTAGCTTATTTAATGGTTAAAGCCTTAAAGGAGTATATTTTCACAGCGGGAATAATCTTTTCCAACGCACATAAGCCGTTTTACTTTCTTTGTTCTCTATTGTACTCGTTTTCCCAAGATACCGTTAAGCTGTGTTAGAAAAGATTATTCCCGTTGTGAAAATATACTCCTTTAAACTTTCGTCGTGATTTATTGAGTTTTAGAATTTGAAGAAGTTAGGCTTATTAGTTTGCAGAATATATTTCGAATAGAAGTGATGCATAGTTTACCGAACGTCACAGTATTATTTCAGGCACAAAAAAAGTTGTGAATAATAGACTACAAATTATAAAAACGTTTGCTAATTTTAAAGTAATGAACTCCAAACAATAGTTTATGGACCTGCAAGACTCGCTAAATCTAACTATAACTAGCAATGTGCCACGATCTTTTCAAAATACAAAAAGTATAAAAACATGATTAAGATAAGCAATTCGATTTGTGCTACCTTGTAGAACTTTTTCAACTTTTATAAATATAAATATCTTTTGATCCGTTGGGTCAAAAATGTCAAACTTTTTCAAATATTTAAAAAAAATGTAAGGTACCAGAAAAGTACATTCATTATCTGCAGGTAACCCTTTAAAGTTCAAAAATATAGATGACTTTTTGTTTACACATTGAACAATTTTAGTCTTTTAAAGGGGAACAATATAAATTTTAATACTAAGATGGTGCTGAAACTTTTACTTCGTCAATACGACAATAATAAAAAAGAAACATTAAATTTATAATGTGGAGAATTTTTAATTTTTTTTATTTTCTTTTTGTTGTGTTATTAGCAAATGGAGCCCAGCAGAATATATTATCATTTAAATCATTCGCTATTTTATTATAATTGATTTCAATATTCCTATTTCATTGGGTGATAATCATTCGTTTATAAAATTCATATACAGCAATATTCATATAAAAATAGTTATTATTTCTAATTTTCTAATATTGATATTTCCTATATACTGACTTTACTCTTTGGATTTGTTCACTTTTTCGGTGAATGTACATGTACAATACTGTTTCTGAGGCTAGAAGTTTCTTGCATAGTGTTTTGGTAATAAAATACTGTCTTAAACTTATAAAAATAGGTATAATTTCTCAAATTTTCAACTAACAAACTTTAGCCTTTATCAAGAGAAAAGAAAAATTTCTCTTGATAAAGACTAAAGTTTGTTAGTTGAAAATTTGGGAAATTAAACCTATTTTTGGAAGTTTAAGACCATATTTTATTACTAAAACACTGTACATGTACAACATAATGAAAGAATATCGATTAATTTTTGTTGTTTTACAATAATATGAAATAATTCATTTTGAAAAAGAATAATTATATTTGACATTCCTTCATATATGTCAACAAACAATAGTTCATCTTGAACTTTGGCAACTGCGCTCATTCCAATGACAATTTTCAACATGGTTGATTTCAATTTCAGCCTCCACCCACCTCTCCCAGTTTTCCCCCAACAGAAAAAAAAGAAGAAAAATGTTTTATTTTATTCCAGAGAACAAAAAAAATGTTCGAAATTGAGAAATCTCTTCTGTAACTTCGGAATTCCAGAAATTTCATTCCACGTAAGGTTGTTTTGTTATTTGTTCCCTTTTAAACAATGATGGCGGATAGCTATTTGTCAAATAAATCAATAACTAAAAGTTTTGCGACGACAACGACAACTCAGAAAAAAAAAACGATTTGAATTTTCTGTTCTTTGCAGTGTCACTTCCAGATGTGGGAGTTTTTTCGAATAAATTATGTCAGAAAATAGATTTTGCAACGTTTTCTGTCAAGTGAATAATATTTCGAACAACAGGGGTGCTTGCAGTTTAAAATATATACAATGTGTCAATAATGTAAGAGTGTGAGAATTTGAACGTTGACTGAATGGAGAAAAATTTATATGAAATTCAAAAACATGATTTTTCACAGTATTTTACTGTAACATAGAAATTGCGTAGTTTTATAATATAGCGATAATATAGATAGAAACTACAGTGACTTAATTTGTTAAGTTGAAAGGTTTGGGGTATTAGTCACCAAGGAATAGA
>JAQIWE010003227.1:0-12048 GCA_034698565.1 Campodea plusiochaeta | reverse complement strand
GCGAGATTGGATTGAAAAAGAGGGGGGAATTTCGAGATGTTTCAAAAATGTAATTTGCGCTATCATTGCTTACTGACGATGTTTGTGAAATCTACAAGATGAGATACGTTAGTTATTGAATGTCATATCATATATCGATCCAATGCTCGTCAAACTGAATTACAAAC
This sequence comes from Campodea plusiochaeta, assembly GCA_034698565.1. Lineage (NCBI taxonomy): Eukaryota > Metazoa > Arthropoda > Diplura > Rhabdura > Campodeidae > Campodea > Campodea plusiochaeta. The sequence goes on along the minus strand of JAQIWE010003227.1, from coordinate 11,881 downwards.
TTCACTTTAAGGACAAGACTCGTTATATATTCATTAAGGAATCATTTTCACGCTTTTCGAAGTGTGCACATGTTCTAATGACTTTGAGGTAGGGTGATGCTCCATTTAAACTTCAGAAAATTGTGAGTTTAATTAGTACACAGTTAGGATATTCATGAAAGGTATCTCTAAATGAAGATATACTGTTACTGGTGGTTTAATATTATTTCTTACAGAAATTTTTGATTTGACTTATTTGAAGAAAAATGTTCTACAGTGTTTCTGATTTAATGAAAAGAATTTTTGAATAATTATACATGGCAGCATACCAGTATTCCATTGTGCTTAATGATAATGACAAGATCCTTCCACGCAAACATGAAATACTCAAAAAGTTCAGTTAGTATGAGATTACATTTTTTTGTAATTCGTTTCCAACAACTGGTGACATATTACATGAATGCTTGCAAACGAAATATTTTCTTAATATTCTACAAAATCCTTTGATTCATTATTATGGTTGTTTACTTCCGTCTGTTTATTGTTGTGAAAATTAATGAGTATACTGTAGATCACTCTTAACTCACACGACTGCCATTAGAATCGAAAAACTGACTAAAGCAGAATTTTATGAAACCAGCAGGATGTTTCCATTTCAACACCATCAAATAAAAATGACTCTATGTAATGGAAAAGTCAATTGAAATATTTTTAACCAGTAAGATTTAGCTTAAGTACAGATATATCAAAATGTCATATTTATTTCCTCGGAACATGCATAATTCATTTTTACATTTACATTTCAGAGACTTACTGTTAAACCCTTTCTTAGTATCAAAAATATAAAATATATAATGCTGACATTTCAATTTAAAATGCGGAGCAACAACAACAAAAATGCTGAGAAGTGTAGGATGTCTTAACTGAGTTTTTTGAGAGATATTCGAGATTTTCAAATCATCTTTTGAGTTTTCTATCTCCATTTTTGCATCTGAAGTTCTTCTTCCTATGTACCTTCCACTAAGACTGTTTACTTTATTGTAACTGGAGCTCCCTGGAGTTACGAAAAAAAGATGGAGGATTTGTGTAAACAAAAATGAAATAGCTTTCTTTTTTTCTTTATTCAGTAGGATAATATTTCTGGCTCATTCCAATTCTTCCTTTGAAGAAATAGTAGTATATAAGGAACATAGGATATAGTTACCTGCTTCTGGGAGTGTATCTTGAGAGTAAATAAGAGAAGTATATATGGACCATTTCAAAGAAAATGTTGAATAAAAAGACTTTCCTTTAATGAGCAGAGTGTACTGTATTTATAGTATAAACTTTTCAAGATATCGTATGTTCATGTCTTGTAAAAGAGGCTTTGTAGTTTTGAGGCCTTGCCAGCTCAAATTGCACATTGTGGAATTAGTTTTAATACTTGTAGTTTGTAAAGTTAGCAAGCTCTAAGAAAAGTATTTTAAGATTATGTTATGAAAACCAAGTTTTTATAATGATTGTATTTCATCCATGGCGGATAAATTACTGACTGTACCAATGAATCAAATAAAATATTAGAAGATTTCAGTTACTTTGAATAGAAATTTCGAGAGCATAATAACAGTCATGAACGTTTTCTAAAGTTTAGTTATAAGTTTCAGTGTAAAGTAACTTTGAGTCCATATACAGTTCTTTTTTTATCTTCTAACAGTAATTAAAATAAATTAATAAGTACAAACATTGGTTTGTTTGATTCCTGATAAGTAAGTACTATTGCTACATTTAGTATTGGTGATGACTGATGAGGATAACAAACCAAAAAAAAATGCCCTTAAATCTTTAGCGATCATAAGATTATTAATGAGACCCAACACTTCCAACTCTGTTAAAAATGGACTAGAACTTATTAAAGAATTTTACAAAATCTGCGTCATGTTCGTCTGGAGATTCAATAAGTAAATCAGAACATGATGTAGCACATTTAAAATCAACCATTCCAACTAAAATATTGTATCATTTTGTAAAAAGTATATATATTATAACAACTGTAACACAATAATTATAGAAATAGGACAATGTGAGACTAAAAAATTCTAAATTTAAATTTTTATTCCGTGATACATATTATTATGTAATGTACCTTGCAGTTACATTGAATAAAACTTTGTACACTCATATACTGTATATTGAAAATCTGACAACAGATAAATAGTAGGTTACAGTTTCAAAAACAGTTAACTGATGATAAGACAATGATACTAGAAATAATATATAAAACCTTATACCATTCGTCTTCATTTGTAGTATTACATATTAATACTATTAATACTCTCACATGAAACATCTGCGTAACATCAAATACCTTCTCCTGTGCTATTACAAGATTCGCAACAATTCTAATGCGACTCTTTGACTCCGACCCCATTAAACAGATTAAATCCAAGAAAAACTTATCCAGATTAGTTTTTCATGCGTATATTACCAGCAAAACCGATAGAGATCTAAAAGAACTTTTTGTGTGGGATCTCTCATACATCATTCTATTATTACTAGCAAGTACAACTAATAAAATGGTGATTCCCTTGTGGTTACTACAGGGGTTCACCATATTTTTTCCTGTCACTTTGAATCGTAAAAAGAAGGATTTTATTTCAGGTCGGATTGTTGATTTATGTTAGGAAAGAAAAAAAATGTTGATTAAGCATAAAGTGAGGTTTAGAGTGATGGGATATCCGGTATATAATGGTTTGATGGAAGTTATTTGGATTTGTGAATAATCTGGAAATATATTATGGCCTTTAAATAGGTTTTCCAAGAAAAAACATTTTACTTGTATGTGGTGATTCATAAAATTTTGCTGACCTAATTGCTGAAAGTAGTTTTGATCAATGGTAGGTTTCAAACTATGTTCAGTAGTTAATCATTTGTAAACAAATAGAGAAATTGAAATGTCTAAAATAGTAAAGAAAATTTTCATCCATTTCTATGATGATGAGATGAATATTCCATTAAAACTGCAATGACTGAATAGGTTTGATTCAGTCGTTAAACAGTATATTATGTATTTTAATCACTTTCACTGCCAGTTAATGCAAACGATTATTTTCATTTTTGGCGATAAATTTTTATGATTAAAAGTAACAAAGCAACCATATTGTTAGGTATTTTGCTATAAGCTAGTAATGCTATTTATAAGATAATTTTGCTAATATGAGAAATTAGAAACGTGATACTTCATATTAGCAACAACTAATCTATGTTTTACTCTAAATATTCTTATCACCAAAAAATTCCACTAAAAAAATTAACTTTAACCAAACTTCATGCAGCATTAGAAATTTTGTGGAGAAGATATCAAAAAAAATTCAACTCAACACAGTCCAAAACCCATTTTCAAAATCCACGTCTGTTCAAAATCTCATACCACCTTAAATCTGACATTACCACTCTCACCCCTGAGATACCGAAAACACAATAAACACCAAAGGAAGAAAAATCATCTTCTTCCTTAATTTTGCGAGGTCCATCAAATGCTATAGCAGGACAATATAATGGTGTTCCTGTAACCAAAGAATATACTTTTTTTCTACCGTAGTGATTTGTGAGTTTGGGTATCATCTCGATAGGTATAAATGACTTCACAGATTCACTCTGGTCTTTCATATTGTTAAAGGTGGATCTCTTGTTCTCTCTCTACATGCAATGGGAAGATGCTATCGAAATGTGAAGTCGAGAAAGAGAGATATAGGGTGTGTCGAAGTAAAAATAAAATTGATTTTTTGGTATTGAAATTTTGGTGGTTTGGTATCAAAGTCAAATAGTGCTTATATTATTTTACTTAGTTATCATTGTCCATTATTACAAATTGCAGTTTTAAATAGCAAAAACATTTAGTTAAAGATTAATTCAGAATTTCAGATAAGTCATTTTGTGTCTATCTGGAACAAATGTGTGAGCGCGATTGAATTTATGTATAGTTTAATTAATAGAGATAGATAATGTTCACATTCCCTAAATACCTACTGTTCATGGTACGGAAGTATAGTAATTACTTTCTTATGAGAAGAATGCAACATCACGTTAATACGACTCTAAAGAAAGTAATGAGAAAAGATTAAATAATTTAAACAAATAAATCATAATAATTGTGTACAAAAACATCAGAATACTGTGAGTACAGTACTTTACAATAGGTATGTACCGAAGCTGAATAAAATTATAGAACGACTAATATTGTAAAATGTGTGATTTTTTATTTTTATCTCATAAGCTGATGGTCTAAAGACGAAATAAAACATTCATTATACATGTCTGTAAAACCCTATAGGGGGGAAGAACTCTCTTATAACCGATTTATTCATAGATACTTCGAAATATTTATTAAAACATTTAATGTAATATTTTCACTAAACTTTCACTATATCCAATACTCATTCAGATAATAACATGGTGCAGCACAAAAGTAGAACTTTATTAACTTACATAAAGTTCCTAAATTGATACGCCCATTCTTGGATGAATGACTAAACTTTTTGAATTCCCTGTATATTTCACGTTGTTAAAATGGGTCCAGCACAGCATTTCTTTTTTCAAGATGTTCTAGCGAGATATCTGACTTTCTCAACTGACAGCCCCAAGATGCTTCCATTCAATAGACACTAAAGAGCACGGATACTGCGCCAACTTTTTTATTCTTCAGATAAAAGAAATAAAATATGAAGATAGCGGTGCAATCTCCAGTCAACAACTTTGGGTTTATCATTTGTTAAGTTGATTTCTTGGGATGGGGTTGAGTTGTTATCTCGAGGTAGAAAGTTGAATTTGTTGTGGTTCAGATTATTTGCGAAAGGGAAAATAAATTTGGGGTAACAATGTGAAAGAAGAAAAGGTTTTTGTGAGGTTGAAAGTAAGCCTTCAATTGGCTTACTTATAACAAAGTAGATAAGTGATGTAACTAGTTGTTTACTACAATAGTGATTGAATTGATTAGCACTATGCATAATATCATTTACGTCAAAGACATTTAATACTACAATGTCAATTATAATTTCAATATAATATTATTTTGAACTTCAGATGTAAATCATCACGTATATAGTATAGCATAGTATTTTAGTTTAATATCAATGCATATTTCTATAGTTTACATGTTTTCGTTTTAGAGGAAGACTAGAAAAGTAATGGATGTTTTGTTTATCTTTACGAAATGGATAAACAAAAGAGTTTTGTTTCATTTTTGTTAAAAGCTTAGTAAAACATTCCTTCATAACTCTACACTAACTAAATGTGCATTGATCGATTTAAAAAAAAAATCCTGGAAGTAATATTTTTATTCCCTATACACACAATTTGTATTATATATAGGAATAATACGAAGATGTGGTTCTACATATAGTTTTGAAAACTTCCAGCTCAGATTGCACATTCTGGAAGTAGAAAATTTTTTAATATTACTACAACCTACCATACAGTCCAGAACTTTAATGTCCGCATCTACACTTCCTTCAGTGTATAGTGAAACCATTCACTGGCTGAAACTACTGTGCCATTTAACCTCCTTCAAGTTCGTCTTCTGCTCCATTGTACTTTCTGCATTCTACAAGGGAGATTTATATCTCTTTAAATTACACGGAACTTCCATGGAATCGCTAATTACTCCCAGAAGCCGAGTTCAAGACCTACAAATCATAGTTTTGCATAATAAACTTTGATACATCCTAAAACAAATTTGCACAGACTTTTGATAACAAGGATTGCAAATTCGGAAAGTCAAGGAATTATGGTCTCTTGTGGTGGCAAAAAAAAGTTTCTTCCCCCTTCTTTGTGATTTAGTACTCGATTATACATGTCTGGAACTCTCTTTTCTACCTATAAATGGGAAGAAGCTACCTTCCATTTTTGCCTTTACAGTTCTTTAAAGTGCTGATTTAGATCATCCAAAGTGCCGCTTTCTTCCAGCTTGCTTTTAATTCGGAAATTTAGAAAAAGTGAGAAAGAAAAAGTGAAGAATCGACTTTTTAAGGAATATCTTTCATCTTCTGGATCGTTTATCATTTCGTCGATTACATAGAGAAAGAATATGCGTATTTACCGCGCTTTTTAGAAAATTAAGATTTTAGAGGAAATTAAAAGTTTCTTTTCTGAAGTATTTGAATATTATTATGTAGATATTTTGTGATTCTAGATATTGTATTTTCGATGTGTTATAAGCTACAAAAAAACATTGTTTTTAACATTTAAATTGAACTTCTTGAAGTACATAACAACATATAGTAATACAAGTTACTTCAATATGGCATCTTTTGATACAAAAATATTATACTTTACACATACAGTAAACAATTGATTTTAAAGACGCTGTATCACAAACCTTTCACATATGGTTGGCAAGTAACAATTGGTTGCTAAACAAAGATTTACATAAACAAGTATAATTATAAGAGAAATAATACGAATGTTGCGCTACTGAATTAGTATACATATTATATTATACATAAAATGACTAAAATAAAGTAATTTATTCTAATTGTTTAAATAACATTAAGTTTGCTGCTATTTAAAAAAATATTAATTAGCGTGTTATTTTTATATTATACACAATAATATTGAGATAATCGAAACTGGATCTATAATTATAAAATTTGATTTTACATCCAATTCGGTGCAGCTTTTTTTGCCGCAAAGAACATTAGAGAAATTGGAGCTAAATCATTAAAACCGAACAAACCACTATTTTCTTCGTTCATTTGGCATTTTCAGTCTACTCTAGAATAGCAACCTTCAGAATCTAAAAGGTCATCGGATCGTTGATGTAATTAATGCAATATAGCTGCTGGCTGTTTCGTCTGAAAAGCGTATCATAACAACGCCCTCTGGCAAAAAGATAATTTATCAACAAAAATGAAAGGCGCTTTTTGTTTTATCAACGTATAATATGTGGTCAGTGTTAAAGTGGATGCTATTATTAAAGTATACATTTCATTATGGTTTAAAAACAACTGTGTTCTAGAGTAGAGCAATGTTTGATAATTTAAGTGTTTGTTGTTTTGCTTAATTATGTTTAAAGGTTCGAATTTTTTAATTAAAAATTTATTTACCCTGCTGTAAAAAAAAAATAGAAAATTGAGGTTGCTTGGAAAATTTTATAAAGAAAATATTCTGTATTCATAACCAAGTTACATTACTTGCTATTAATAATAATTAATTTTGTGAATGCTAATTATCTTTGTTTAGTTATTCGTCAGAGTCATTTAGCAAATATTCTTTAACATTATAAAAAACATATAATTCAGGTAATTAATTTGGTTCTATTTGATTGCTAAAGTATAATATATTTACTTAAGTATTGTGATCATAATAACGAAGTTAAACATACTGTACAAGTTATCTCATAATTGGTACATCAGTCCAACTTAAATTGTCAATTCCATTTTAACTGAAGCCAGAAAATCGCTCTGCTAATATTTAAAAAAATATTTGTGGAATTATGAATAGGTTTTATAAATTTAAGAACTATTAGCAGAACAAAGTGTTTGTGCAAGTTTTAAAAAGAGACAGTGGATACAGGATGAGTAATTTGCCGTCTATTGTGGTTAATAATTTATACTTCGTTTGAGTGTTCAATCAAACGGTAATAATAATTAGTAACACCATATGAATGTCTTCATTATCTGATTATGTCTCATTATCTTCAAGATACGTCAATATTTAACTATGCCGATTCTCGGAAAATCTCAATACTTCTACCCTAAGAACAAAATAGCAAAAACTCTCACACTCTTCCAAGCACAATCAAATTAAATAATACGAGATATAAATAAACTATTGAACAAAACCTGATCAGTTGCATTGTTCGAAGCATCAACCAGATTGGATTAAAATTCCCCATCTTCCGTATCTAGAAGAATAAAAGCACTAAGTAGAAAGTCTCCAGCTGTTCTTGCCTTTTTTTTTCTTTGGGGCTAGTGATAGGGAAAACTTTAATTGGATTTCCTGACTTGTTCTCTTGCAAACTCAGATTCAATTTTCGTTCTTGAAGTTGTAGAGGTTGTTTGGGTCTTCATGGATTGGGTATAAAAACACACACATGATCATCTTAAGGTGGAATAAATGACCTCTTACATGGTGGAGGTGGAGGTTTACAGACTTTCAGAGTCATCAAAGAGCAAAAGGTAGACTCAGATGAGAAATCAAATAGTGCAATAAAATCAATTGATTTAGGTTATATCTTTCATTATTATTTTCTTTTATTAATCATAAGTTTGGGGTTCTGTGTGCATTTAATCGTATCTGAATAGAAACTCGTGTGTGAGATTACAAAAATAAAAATTATTCTGATATCAAAGGTTCTATATCAATTTTATTTTAGATTAATTCGTATACTACACTTTGGATATGTAATCATGTTAAGATGTCTCTATAAAACTGCAGCAAATATCTGATGATATGAAATAGTATCAAATATTTTTTTCTGATTTGCGAAATATACAATTTTCATTAACGTTTATGCGTGTGTGCTGTATTAAAAATATCATTTGACACGTCCTTATAGCTACAGCCTTATTGTTAAATATAAAATAATAAGATGAAACTCCGCTTTGCAGGAAATATAAAATATGATATTGAAATAAATATAAATAAATATAATGCGTTTTACAAACTCCAATAAGTGTTATTGAGTACTGTAACTACTGAACTCTGGGCCCATATCAGAGAAAACATTTTTTTATCTTTTCAATATTAGGCATTACTGAAAACGTAATAAAAATATATTGTCATTAACTGCGTGTTCCACAACATCTTTTTGTGTATTGCGACAATCTATATTTTTTTTGCTCAGATTCACAAAAAACAATAATACCATTTATACTTTAGTGCAAAGTGAGCAGTATTCATTTGTATCTTTCCGGAAGCTCTTTAAGTTAAAATAGTTGATTCAGGTTGTCCAATCGAATATTTATGAATGACCATTCAAATCGGAACACAAGAGGCACTCAACAGCATTCACTAACTCTAGAAATGTACTCAACCATTTCAGTATAAACAGTTCATTGAAACAGTTGAATTTGTCAACTAGAGCAAAGTCAGGTAATCTAGAAAAAAAATCCAATTCTTATTATATTTCTAAACCGTATACTTCATTTTTATAGAATATATTCTCTGATAATATATTTCATTTTTCAGCAAATAAAAAGTACAAATAGAACTGATCATCTAAAGCCTTTCAATAGGATACTATAGTAACCGTTATTTAAAGTAATAAATACTTTCATCAATATCTCTTACATATACAACAAAAAAACTACTACAGTATATACTGTACATGTACTAATTCTAACTCATACTACCCATTAAACACCATATTACCTTCCACCACACTAAAAAAAACTTCCATAGCTGTTGAATCATTACACGAAATCTCTATTTAAATATCTAACAATAGCCATACAATGTAACACAATGCAGTGTAGCAATCTTTACAAAGTAGCTTTTCGAGCGGACACTGATCTTCGCTGCACTAAATAATCTAACTGCTATATAAAGCCGGACTTTTCCAGCTTTACAGAGCAGAATGTGCTAATGTAAAGGTCCTGTCCTGATACAGTTTAAATGTATTGAGATACAAAAACAATGCAGTATACGATAGGAGTAGGTAGGGCATCACTCACGTTTCTCGCATGACTGCTTTTGGTCCCCACAAACACCGCCCGCTTTGCCCCCGAGCAGGGGCCATTTTTACAGCTCTTTCCAAACACTATGAGACTTGTAGTTGTTGTAGAAAAAAGTGCGGGATGGCGTGATTTACTAAAGAGGAAAACTTTTTCACGTTTTTTTTTTCATTTATTCCACAGTGAATTTCTTTGCCGTAAAATTAAACTCCTTTCTTTTATATAGAGTAAAGAATTGCAGTCAAACATGTTATTTATACAAATCATCATCATACTTAAAATTAGATCAAACTCGTTGAGGATTTCTCCACGTAAGATTCAGGGCAGCTAAAATTTTGTAATTTTCATATCTCCATGAGAGTATTTGTCCATTAGCCATTAGTATTAGTTATATCTAATTTGATAGTTATAAAATCATGTCCAATTCATAAAAATAAAGTTTTATTTCCTTTTTTTTAATTCCTTGCCTCACAATTTCCTCTAATTAATTTTTTAATTTTTTTGTATTTCTTTCTACGACATATAAGTTTTAATTACAAAATACAACACATAGGAAATAATTAATACCACCATGTTATTCGCTCCCTTTTTGATTTTGCTAATCCCCAGGAGCAAGACCAAAAATTTATTTTTGAGATAACCTAATTGTGCAAACAGGAAACAACTAGCCTTCTAGCAACTCACAATACATCAATATAATGTATTAACTCATTCACAGTTTCGTCATTTTATATTATACCTATCAGCATTCCCAAACTTTTTTCTCCCTCTTTGACTGACTATAATGCGTTCTCCACTTTTGGACTGGCCGAACATACTCCATGTAGTGGAACAGTGACATGCTACTGATAGCACTCTACCCTATGTGTGCTCTCAGGCGCGAAAAACGACGTCACATTTATTTCACATTTATTCATTAGAAAAGTTGAGAGTTGTGGGGGAAAAAGTGGCGAAACTGATACACGAAAAAATTAAAAGATTAATAATATGACCATTAGTGCAGCAGTATTCGCCTAGGTTGGCTCTATATGGAAATTGATTTTTCTGTGGAGCTGGCAAAAGTTGGTAATTTAATTATGAAGTTACGTAAATATTTGTGAGCGTGTAATTTATGGTTGGAGTATGTATAATATTGTTCATGCAATACATTGTAGGAGTAAAACAATGTTTTTTTTTTACTTTAGTATTAAAGTTGATATTACAGGGCGTTTTTGTTATTATGGCAAACAAGCACAGTTTTATGATCATGTGTTCATGTCAGTGTATACTATGTAGTGAATTATCGTAATAAAAATTTTACTCATATGGCAGCAAATGATGAAAAATCAGTGAGTTAATATGTACAGTGGAATATATTGTCTCTTTAAAGTTAGTGAAAAATATTCTGAAATCTAAAGTTGAGTTAAAAGCAGAGGAAAATGTTGATTACGATGAAATCGACCGTTTAAGTTGGTTATTTGTTGAATCTCCATAGAAAATATTATTTATCAAATTATTTAAGAAATGTTCACAATGTTATTTTTCCTCATACTCGTTTCTTACTTTTCATACTTATAATCACTTCATACACTGATGTCCTTTAATTTCATTAAAAATTATCTAAATAATTTCATTCTCATCCTAATCATACAGGACTTATAATTAATCGAATTTTTATATAGACCTAATCATTAAGTTAGCAGAGTATCGTAAAATAATAGTGTTAATAAATTTTTACAAGTTTAATTATCTGTATTGGCACAGTAATTTTGATGCAAAATATAAAAGTTTATGTACCTTATCTTTTCACCGTCTTAGTAACTATAGGAAGCAGCTAAGATCTCATAAAATCTGTAATTCCCCGATCTTCAATCCAATCTTTACGTTTAGAACTTCGCTTTCAAATGTTAATTTCCCCAATTATCTATTAACATGTTCTTACAGTGAACGACTCACTAGCTTCAGTACAGCATATACATGTATAATTCTAATATCCCGTCTTCACTATATTGGAACATCTGTGCGTTAAACGAGATTGCCCTTTGCTCCCATACCTGACCTAATTAAATGGAAATGATGGAAATTTCACGAAGAAGCCAATGATTTGGAACTGCTTAGAAAGGTTGAAGATCTTGTTATGGAGTATTTTGAACCCTGCAGGTGGGATTTAAGACGGTTTATCGTTTTGATGTTAGATATGGCAATGTAGTATTTAAGGGATTTATGAGGCTTTGGAAGTTGAAACAATATTATGACCGATCGGTCCTCTTTAG
>JAQIWE010003226.1:0-12049 GCA_034698565.1 Campodea plusiochaeta | reverse complement strand
ATGCTAAATAAATGCTAAATCAACAATAATAAATGCTAAAATTTAAATTAATAAATGCTAAAATTTGGTACCTCTAATTATAACTGTAAGTCCTGTGGCATGATAAATAATAATAATTATAGTTCTTTTCTGATTATCTGTTGAGAAACAACATAATCATAAAGGAAAAACATATAATTCTATTTTTTTTTACAAAAATTTGAAAATGAAGGAAAACTGTCACTTTTTTAAGAAATAACAAAAATATACCTACGCAGCAAAAAGTTTAGAGTGACACAATTCAGAAATTGAAATGTCAATTTATTGAAAGTCAAAATGTATCAATAATCTATGAATTAAAAATGAATATATTCAATACACAACTGAATTTACTTTTGAACATACTGGCAACTTGACGTCAGAATAATTATTAATAGTCTAGGCTACTTTAATGAAATTCTACTATGATATCAGATATACCATATTTTTTTTAAACTACGGTACATGTAGACCCATGTAAAGAAGTAACCTTGGATTTCATAACAATAAATATTTCATTATATATATATAAAAAAACAAGTTCAGCCTGAATAAAGTAGACAAGAAATCTGAATAAAGTTTACAATGCTGAGTGTTTTTCATAGATTAGTATGGACTTCAATTTATAGAATAGAGTTTACTAATAAATCAGTACTGCATACAGCTATACTAATCAATAATTATAGATTCTTTATATCAGTATTCAAAGAGAGAAAGAACCTTTGTTTTAAAAATTTTTACCGCAAAATCTGGCATAATTATTATGTAATATTGATAGCAAATTTGAACTGAAAAAGCACACACAATTCATTTGTGAAGAGTTTGATCTGACTGTAGTGCTATAATACTATTACTAAGCTTATAATTATATAAAATTATATAATTATATAAAACAGATTCTAACTTTACAGCATATTGTTTTTATATTAAAAATGGCTGCAGACTACTTACGTTTTTGTTACTCCAAATGCTAAATCTAACATGTCAATTTCTTCGTCAGCAACTACAGTAGTTACTTTCTTATAATCAGTTGCTTTTAATATAACATGGCAAGTAGAACAAGACATTGTACCTTCACAGGCACCTGAAAAGAAAAAAAAAATACAATATTTAGGGTACTATGACAACTTCAATTTGAAAACAACACATACTTGCAAGATTAAAATGTATTTTTATTTATTTATTGAGTTACAATAAGAAACTGTGACATTAGTTATAATTTACAACTAAAAAATAAATATATTTATAAATAATATTCAATAGGCAGGCATATCTTTGATCAGAACAAGTTTACTAATTTTTATAAACTTATTTGTAAGAACAAAGGAAATGAACTATCAAAGTGTCAAATAAGTTTTTTTATTAGACCTAATTAAAAGTTAGTGGTTAAGATCCATTTACTTGAAAAATGTTAAACATCTATCATTATATATTCTAAAGAAATGAACAAACATCATTGCTGTATAAGAAGTGCCAGTCCACCAATTACTGACATTACATTAATTAAAGCCTTCACTGACAAGTTGAACTAAAAATTTTCTAATTTGAGTTTACAATGCATCTCTCTCATAGAAAGAGGTGACATAATTATATCACACGTATACAGAGTAACCAACCAATGAAAGTGAGCTAATATTGCTCTTCTTCCCTGCTGAATGGTCTAGCAACAATTTGGCAGTACTTTGTCATGATTGTCGCCCCCTTCTGTAACGGAGACATACTATAGTAACTCACATTAAGGTGATGAATAACTTCATAAAGGAAACATTTGATTATTCGAACTTGAAAAAGGGTTAAATTTAACATAACTAGAGGTAATGGTAAGTTTTCAGGAAACCAACTAAGCAAATAAAACAATACCCTACAAGGAAAAGATGAAAGAATTTGAATATTAATCTTTCAAGCTTTTCCTGGTTAAGAAACACTTTCAATTTCATGGAAGTGTGTTATGTAATCTGATAAATATTACCTCAAGGTGAAAAGAAAAAGTTAAAATTCTTTTAAAATGGAGTTTTAAGCATGTGTAGCTCAAAATTAGTTACTTTTTACACATATATGGAACAAAAATGAATACTGGTGTGGTAAAAGAAACATTTTAACACAAATTTCACACATTCATTACACAATGGGGCATTAACAAATTTATTTATGAGTTATCAGAATTAAAAAATATAGACCCTGCAGTTCATTAGACTGCAATAGAATATAACTTTTCACAGGAATTAGCATCAGGACGAAAGTTTTGTAAATGAAATATAGTATTTGGTTATTTGCCAAAACATTTTGTGAACCTATACTTTTAACAGTTTTTGGGGATCTTGGAAATACTGGTACCTAAAATTTTGTTTTTCCATGGGTTTTATGAAACATCGTACCAGTTTCGAGTTAAAACAATCTTATGTTGTAGTAAATGCAACAAAGAGAAGAAAGGGTTGAGTGTTAGCAAGGATTATTTATATGGTCATCAACTGAGTCTGTGAAAAAAACTTTCCTACACTAACTTACCACAGAACCATAATACAATTTTTTTTCTGAGTTTTTTTTGGCAAAATAATATAGAATTTTTTTCCAATGTTTGTAAAAAAATTTGAACCCTCTTAAGAACCCACTAACTGTGCAGTATTATGTGTATGTACACAATTTCTGTTATTAACTTACCAAAGCAATCAAAGTCTACTTTGTTATTAACAACTACATCCAGTAAGGAATCACCAATTTTTCCTGCTACTGAAATTCTCTTGCCATCAGGTTTTATTAAAATCACATTAACACTGAAACAGGAAAGGAAAAAATGTTTTATCATTTCAATCATTCATTACATGAAATTTGCTAAAACAAAGAAAAAGGTGCATTAAAGCAGTAAAAATATGAAATAATATGTTTGTTTAACTACAATCATTATAAAATAAAAGTATTTTTTTGAACTGTCAACAAACATTCAATGTAGAAGTGTTTAAACTTATGCTACACTTCAGAGTATTATTCTTATTAATTAGGTTAGAAACATAGGAAGTTAAATTAACTGTGAACACACTATACAATTGGGTACAGGCACAACTGTCTTACTTTTTTAAAATAATATGTGCTACACTATCATGTGTAGACAGCTGCTTAGTAAGTTTTCAATGGGTAGTTTAATTTTTTTCATAATTACCCCAGTACTATAAAAGATATATATAATGGTTTTATTCAGTTAAAATATATCTTCATAATTCAAGATTTTCAGCCTTTAGTGAGATAAAAAAAAGAAAGTACCATAATTTTACTAATTTGAATTACGTATACGTCTGTCTTGAGTAAAAGTTAATATTATAGTAGATATTCATAATTCAAATCTATTTCTGTAATGGTAAGGTAGTACAGAAATTATTAAAAAGATGAAACAACAAGTATTGGGCATTTTAAAGAGAATATTCATTCATCATGTATACTGTAGCAAAAATATTTTTTATGTTTATTACCAAATATATGACATTTTTATTATTATTAGATATTTAATTTATTTATATTATAATTACTCCTGTTATTATCATGCAATCTATGGAGGTAGATAAATCTTCATAAAAAGGCATTAAAGATATCAAAGTTACAAAATAGGGATTATGTTAGCACTGTAATTAAGGTTATACTATACAAATAAAATTTGATTTATTCCATTAGATTTTTAAGTAGCCTGGTATATTCAGACATTTCGTGCACATTTTCTCAATATTTAAATACCGGTATGAAAAGTTTTAATAAAAAAATTATTTGAAATATTTTGTAAGTGGTAAAAGTCAATATATTAATAATAACACTTTCATTATCATTTCTAACTGAATTTATAAATCTTTCTGTAAATCAAAATATTAATAACATATATTAACACTAGTAGGCCTACAACACTAAACAACAGTACTCCTTTATATTCTGAGAATTTGAACTTTGCTTTTTTGATTATAAGAATTGTAAATGCAAAAGGGGTGGTGGTAGGGTAGTTTCTTTTAAAGATAAATGATACAAACACTAATAAGCAACACAACTAATAAATTATTAAATTTCTTATCAATAGGGAATGTCACAGGGTCAACTTACCACCATATAACATCCTTAAAAAATTATAGGGCCTAAGATCTACTCTATTTAAAGTGTGTGTTAGACCTACAAAGATAATTATTTTAAATAGGCCTACATTAGGCCTATATTTGAAAAATGTAATTATTTTCCCAAATCAGAATATTAAAATTTTACAACGGAAACAACACTGTAGCCTAACATAATAATAATAGTAAAAAAATAAACATTATTTCATAATAGGCTTATATATAAAAGAATCAATTATGATTTAATTCTAATTAAAAGTATTTTTTAACAACCCACCATACCACACTTTACTGCACTTACAGAAGTTTCAGTGCTTGTGAAATGAAGCCTTCACCATGTTACCTACAGAACTCTCATACTCTGAATGGAGCATGGCATTTATACTATAATGTACACTGTATGTGAACAATCTTTTAGGTGTTACGCTATTAGTAGGTGACGACTTTGTGTAAATATACAAATTGCTCCGGGAGGTATGTATCCATAGTCATACTGAATTATATAAGCATGCCAGATTGGGTGCAAATGAGTAATTTTTTATGTGTACCGTAATTTTGAACCCACAAAACTACACTTCAGTCGAATAGGCTTACACATCAGTGGCAATTTATAACTTGCGTGTTACATCATCAAAGAACTAAAATCGTAATTTATGAAGTTAGAGATCTGAATTTTCAGTATGTTAAACTTCAATAAAGATATAAAACACTCCTGAAAATTTCAGAAACCTGAGTGACTTAATTTTTGTGCAGCGATTTTTTGAAAATGACGTTTTCCCTATCCTTTAACACAGGAGGCAAAAAAAAATTCAGCGCCATGTTATAAGATAGGACAAACGTCATTTCCAAAAAATCGCTGCACAAAAATTAAGTCAACTTAGCTTTCCGGAATTTCAGGAATGTTTGATAAAGGATTGAAACAGCCCATATCATTATGAAATTTCAGATCTTTAGCTTCAAACATAAGTTTTAGCAGGCAACAGTGCAAGTCATTCATTCATGAATAAACCTTATTATCTTGTTCTTCATTTATATAAGCGGTTAGATTAGTCAGTTTTCTGAATGCATCGTTTGCCCTTTTCTTTGGTGCCTTAAGTGGCAATACTTTCACAAAAGGCATCAAAAATGAAAAAGGCAAAAGATACAGTCAAAAACTGACTACTGGTATGGTTAGGTATCTATGTACCCCCAAGTGGGCTTGATGAGGTCGACAGCGGCATTCAGCAAGTACTGATAATCCGGTACTGTGAGGAAGTGACATGTCACATTTTTATTAGTTTTAACATGATTTTAATGCAAGTAAGTAATTATGAACCTTTACACTGGAAAAAGCTCAAGCAGTCAAGATAAGTTATGACCGAAATGCGGGAGTTCAAAAATTCGGGTGAACTACGGATTAGAGACACCAGAGAAACGTTTTTTACATGTAAAATGACATTGAAAATGGATAGAGTAACATCTAGGTATAACATTTCCATTTGTAAAAAGTTTATAAATTAATTAGGTAAGGAGATATTAGCTTTTAAAGAAACCATTTTACAATGGAAATGCTGTATCCAGTCATGTTTTTCTTTCTTATAAATGAATTGTTATCTTATAACCTTAACAGGAGGTAGAATTCATGTCAATCTGTATTCTCGGATAGGTCAATCTTCATTCCCGGATAGGTCAATCTCCATTCTGGGATAGGTCAATCCCCATTCTTGGGGTGTAATTATACTTTAGTATCTCAGCAATGCCTTTTTCTCTGGAAGTATCAGGTTGCAAATTAAGAAAAGTGTTTTGAGTAGCAATTCTGCTACTCAAATATCATTTTGCATTTCAGTTTACAAATTTTGAGTAGCAAATAAAAAAAATAAGTATCGGTATATTAAATGTTTTCACAACTCTTAAAAGAGAAATTCGGTAAAGTATATCAGGTAACAGGTAACATCATAATATTATACACCTATGAAATCGCCTTTTTGCTCGCGATTCCAGAGATGTCAAAAACAATTTTGTGCGATAAACGGTTCTTACGCTATAGCTTAACGTTTCTGACGTCGATAATAAACACAGTCAAATTGTGGTCCCAAAATAATGCTATAGTACAGTTGTAAATATTACGCTCATACCGTAATAATTTACATGGATAAAAAGATCTCTTTCTGAATATTGTTATGGTACAAACTACTTTCCATTCCGACCAATACTTTTTACTTTATTCATAAATAATGAAAGCGTAATTTAATGTTACTCTAATCTCGTGTCTAACAAAAATAACAACGCCCGATCGTAAATAATAAACTATTCCCGTAATATTATACATATCTGAATGCGTCATTTTACGTAGATTCCAACAATGTATTATAGTTCGTTATCGGACTTACAGATAGCGATTTATTGTGAAAAATATCGGAATCTACTGAAATCTTTGCATCGCAAAAGTGCAATGCATTTTTTTCATTTGTATCGCAAAACGTTCGTTTTGTATCGCAAACTGCGATGCGATACAGCTTATTTTGCACACTGAATCCCACAAGGGTAAAAATGCACTTTAGCGATTTTAGGTTTTTGAGATCTTCACCTCTCAAACTGGAGATTGACCTATCCGATCATGGAGATTGACCTATCAGAGAATGAAGATTGACCTGTCAGAGAATGAAGATTGACCTATCAGAGAATGGAGATTGGCAACCTATCAGAGAATGGAGATTGACCTATCAGAGAATGAAGATTGACCTATCAGAGAATGAAGATTGACCTGTCAGAGAATGGAGATTGACCTATCAGAGAATGAAGATTGACCTACCCGAGATGGCATATTAACCTACCTGATGCAATAAATTAACCTAACCTAACTAAACCTTACCTAACCTGACTAAACCTTACCTAACCTGACTAAACCTCACCTAACCTAACTTGAAACAAAAATGTAAGGAAATTGGGGAGGATGAAAATAGTGTACTAGAATGAATAAGGGGTCTCTTCTGAACTCATTTCTGCAAGCGCATTTGTAATTTTAAGGAGGGAAGTACCTTTCATCGCTAAAGTGCATGTATACCCCACAAGTCTTACCAAGCAGCTTCCACATAAGCAGGACTGTAGGCATCAGGCATAGGTCCAGAAGTATCTTTCTTCTGTCCGGGTGGTGTTTGAATATCATATGTTGCTTGAGACTTAGGAGTGTCATCCTTCTTACGGGACTGTGATTCCTTTTTAACCTAAGAAGGGAATGGGGAACAGTCAGGAAAATTAATTAAATGATTTTTTAAATCAATAACAATTCTGAAGATGTCTTTATTGGCTGATATTTTGAATATATTTTTCTCAACATCTTAAATTTTATAAATTTTTATTGAGGTGACCAAAATTTATGTTATAATTAGAAACATAGGTGGAAAATGTTCTTTTTGTTCCTGGTAATATAATTTTTCAACAATTTTTGTTCCTGATGATAGGTTTCGAAAAAGAAAATGTTTTTGCCGATTTTTTCAGTTACTAACCGATCACCAGTCGAAGGAATTACAAACTATTAGTGTTTTCAGTTGGGTACCTACTTTTTGGCAACGAAAATTAAAGAAATCAGCAGAACATTTTCCGGCGCTTACGTATTTATAAAATATACTCCCGTTTTAGTACTATATGATTGCCGGAAAAAAATCTTAATTTTTTTTTTCAATTTCGTTCCCGATTATCGCGATCCGTTCCCGGTAATTATATTAGCAGATTACCACACATTTTCCACCCTTGATTAGAAATATCAGCTAATAAAGACGATCTAATGATCAAAACAGTATTCAAGCTAACAATTGTAAAACTAATCCATATTTTAATTTAGGTCTAAGATGATATTTTGTTTTGTTTTGAAACTATGATGTCATTTAGAGTAGCGTATTAGGTTACCAGTAGCCTATTTTGTTATTATTTAAAAATTTATACTAGGCCTAGGCTATGTCGGTATACATGCACTTTAGCGATAAAAGGTACTTCCCTCTTTAAAATTACAAATGCTTTTGCAGAAATGAGTTCAGAAGAGACCCTTTATTCATTCTAGTACACTATTTTCATCCTCCCCAATTTCCTTACGTTTTTATTTCAAGTTACGTTAGGTGAGGTTTCGTCAGGTTAGTTAATAGTTAGGTTAATTTATTGCATCAGGTAGGTTAATATCCAGTTTCGGGTAGGTCAGTTTTCATTCTCGGATAGGTCAATCTCCATTCTCAGATAGGCCATCAATCTCCATCCTCAGATAGGTCAATATCCAGTTTGGGAGGTCAATGTCTCAAGAAACCGAAAATCGATAAAGTGCATTTTTACCTATGATTATTGCACTTAATTTTGTCTGAAATAAATAGTTATATCTCCGCCTATTATATTGTAGCTTCACCGCAAAATTATACCTTGCTTTATACATACACGAGCTCATGGATGTTAGTTGAATTAAAATGTCTTAGGTTTATTAGTATAAAATGTCAAGTTTATTCTTCACATAGTTGTCTCCGGTTGTCTCGAGACACTTTTAAAGATGAGGAAATCTGTCGGATCAAAAGATATTTCTATTTATAGAGGTTGAAAAAGTTCTACAAGGTAGCGCAAATCGAACTTCTTATCTTTACTACCATGCGAATAATAAGCAAATTAGTCACTGAAAAACACGATATCAGAGCATATCTATATCGAAATATTTTTTACAGTGAATGATTTGTCTCAATTTCTTCAAATAATAATCATCATAATCCTGACAAGAATTCAGCTGTAATTTGAAATATTACCGAATCATCAGTGAAAACCATGTACCATTATTTATTATTAAAAAAAATATTCAACTCCACAAAAAAAACTTTTCATCAACAAAAATCCAACAACTTCGATTAATCATTCTCAAAATCTTCCAATCAAACCACTCAAGTGGAATTAAAAATTCATTGATTAAATTTGTTTCTTCTTCACAATTCCAAATCTTGCTTCCTATAGAACAGGTGGGCAAGGGAGGATAATAACATGAAACTTAATAACTACTAGACCATTATTACAACCTTATATGTTGCATTCCTCCAAGTAATGATGATATTCCGACAATATTAAATCAGGTTTCGAACAAAAATGTTGACAAGAAACTGTTAACTTTTGATTGAAGTTTGGTTTTTATTAGATTATTGACATTGTAATTTGCTCGCGAGTTTGAGGCTTTGAAGCAGCAAAGGAAAATGAATTAAGTTTTTTTTTTGGAATAATGGAGGTTGACAAAATTTTGGGAGGGAAGAAAATATGTTTTATTTGTGAGCTAATAAGTTTTTGTCCAGTGATTTTGCTTTCACTGTAAATATTTATTTGAATC
This sequence comes from Campodea plusiochaeta, assembly GCA_034698565.1. Classification (NCBI taxonomy): domain Eukaryota; kingdom Metazoa; phylum Arthropoda; class Diplura; order Rhabdura; family Campodeidae; genus Campodea; species Campodea plusiochaeta. The sequence continues at coordinate 2,629 of JAQIWE010003226.1, read as the reverse complement.
AAATAACTATAAATATTTTTTTCATCGATAATTATTATTGTTTTTTGTAATTTCAAGATCACAAGACTTATCATCATATTTTATATATTTTCAGTATTAAATGTTTTAAATTAATTATAATATTGTAATAAACAAGGTCACATCTTATGTCTCTTGGTAATAAACTTACTGATAATCTATTGAAGCTAGACAAAGTCAAAAGTAAACAACTTATAGATAAATTATTATTTTATTGTACAAATAACTTTTTTCGTGTTGAGATTGTGCGTTTCTATATTAAATTATAAAGGAAATAAATATATCCATTTTAGATATCGCATTGTAGAATTTTCACCAGTAAAAAAATATACAGTAACTAACATGCTGAAATCATTATTTTCCCTTATAGTATTATTTCTTTCCATAAGAAATACATTTACGGGACTGCTGTAAATTTTGAAACCATAATATATGAATTTAATTTTACAAAACGAGGAACTGACCTTAAACCTGTAATTTTTTTAGCGGGAAGTAGAGTTTTCCAACACAATGTACCGATTGTATTGTACTCGATCTCTCAAGGGACTGATAAGCAGTGTGGAAAACGATGCACCCTGCTGAAAAAAAACTACAGGTTCAATTTTTCCTGACCTCACAGATTATCTATCTAACCACGAAGATTACATTTATCTCTATGAATTCTTACAAAAAAAAGATGTGGAATTCAATTATCAATTTTTTTTTCATAGATCCTCATCCCATTTTCTCGAACACAGCGTAATACTCCTCTTGTACATCACTATAACGGTTTTTCTAAATTATGATTAGTCATTATAACTCACCCTAAATTCGTAACAAATTTGTGCAGTTGTTTGTGTCATATTTTTCCCGCTCTTTCCCTAAATTGACCACCCGTCAAGTCAGACCAATTTTTCTCTCCGGGGCGCCATCTTTGGAGGACTTTGTCTCTTGTTTATTTGAGATGGAAAACATTTCAGCCTCTTTGTTCTATCTTGAAGATTCGGCTGGTTTATGTTCTCTTGGTGTAGGGAAGTGTTCTTTAGGGTGCTAGAAACAGTGTAAGACTGGAAATGAGGGAAATTCTTTTTCAAAGAGCTCGGTGTCTTTTTAGGAGTAAAATAATCGTATGATATGAGATAGTCGTTTAGGTACTTTAGAAAATTAATCAATTTCTGTTATTTTAAACATTTAGTTTACTACTATAAAAAGTTTTACTGTATAATTATTTTTGTGAAATTTTGGCTTGTAAGAGTATCGCTGAAAACAGAATTTTTGTAGAATTTTGGCAATGACACGTCAGTTATTTATCAATTTAAAAATAAACAAAAAGTTTAAAATTGTTATTTTACTTTACGAATCTCAGAAAAAAATACTATGAAAATTTATGTTACGTACTTGTAAACTATGTTACCGTATATCAAAGAATCAAACCATCAGGAAATCTCCTTTATGTAATTTTTGGATAGAAAAAAAATCTAATTAATCTATCATCAATTAGTACAGCTATTGTAAATAAACTCGATTAGAAAATACTGTAGTCCTTATAAAGTTCAATACCTCAGAGGCTCAGCTTTTTCAAAACAACGAAAAAAATTGTTTTCATTCCATTTTTCCAAGAAAAAATAATCTGGAGTTCACTTCGAACTTGATCTGAACTTCCGAATCATTTTGTTAAGTGATTTGTTGTGACCAGACGCAAACTAATGACACGGAATGCCGTTCTGGTATATGTTAAACTCAATCGAGATGCGAGGAGTCCCTGCGAAAAATCCAGGAAGACGCGCACTTTATGATCCGAGCAACATCACAATTTTTGTTGACATCTGGACAAGAGTATATACGTAGAAAAGTGGCAGTAGTTGGATAAAATACAGAATATATTGTGTAAAACAAACGCATGTAATAAACTTTTTAAGTTTAGAGTTTTGTTGATTTTTCGTAACGGATTCTAACTGTAAAAACAACTCGATCTCAACAGTGGTTACGTTAACGTAATCAAATTAGGTATAAATGTTAGAAATGAGAGCGGGAATTTATTACTCGTGGAACTACTGTTGTTTGGTGGTAATTGATTTTGTAGTAATTAGTAGTTTTTTGTACTTTTTTGTAAGGAATTTATACGATTGATTTAAATGTTTTATTTGCGAAGACTTCACGGGAATGCGAGTATATATTGCGGGAAGCGTAATATGAAGAGTTATTTCTGCAGACGGTATGACAGGAGTAGAATCAAATGACATTTTTGTGTAAAATAACAAAGTTCTTTGATAATAATACGACTCGAGGAGCTATTTACTTATGCAAATATGTGAAGGGTGTGGACGATTTGATATCGGAGCCACGTATTTTTTGTACCATGGTGAATTTTCATGTTAAAACTGAATAATATATAAGATAATAGGAAAAACTGTCGTAGTGACTTGTATAATTTACTGGAGCGAACAGTATATAATAGCAGGATAGACAAGTCAGAAAAATATAAAAATTTGATAGACTTTTACTCTTGCTTTATCTCGAGTAAACAGTTAGTTAAAAGTGTGCTGAAGGATTCAATTCACAGTCTGCACAGCCATATATATTCCAGAACAAAAATCTGCAAATATTTTATTGTAATTAATTTGATATTGTT